>JARTUT010000496.1:0-143661 GCA_030674115.1 Micraspis discolor | reverse complement strand
TATGTTTTTATCGTTGAAACAAGCTCACAGACGAAATAAGAAAAAATGGACATCCGTCAGTGACGTGCTACAAGGGTAGAAAGTTCTGTTATGAGTATTCAAAAAGTTCGAAATTTTCGATGAAATCGGTTTTGTCAGGCAAAAACCGCAATAGCATTATGTTTTTATCGTTAAAACAAGCTCACAGACGAATTTAGAAAAAATGGACATCCGTCAGTGACGTGCTACAGGGGTCGAAAGTTCTGTTATGAGTATTAAAAAGTTCGAAATTTTCGATGAAATCGGTTTTGTCAGGCAAAAAACGCTATTGGGATATGTTTCTATCGTAGAAACAAGCTAACAGACGGAATTAGAAAAAATTGACATCCGTCAGTGACGTGCTACAAGGGTCGAAAGTTCTGTTATGAGTATTGAAAAAGTTCGAAATTTTCGATCAAATCGGTTTTGTCAGGCAAAAAACGCAATTGGAATATATTTCTATCGTAGAAACAAGGTAATAGACGGAATTAGAATAAATGGACATCCGTCAGTGACGTGCTACAGGGGTCGAAAGTTATGTTAAGAGTATTCAAAGAGTTCGAAATTTTCGATGAAATCGGTTTTGTCAGGCAAAAACCGCTATTGCATTATGTTTCTATCGTTCGAACAAGCCAACAAACGGAATTAGAAAAAATGGACATCCGTCAGTGACGTGCTATAGGTGTCGAAAGTACTGTTATGAGTATTAAAAGTTCGAAATTTTCGATGAAATCGGTTTTGTCAGGCAAAAAACGCTATTGGGATATGTTTCTATCGCAGAAACAAGCTAACAGACGGATTGAGAAAAATTGACATGCGTCAGTGACGTGCTACAAGGGTCGAAAGTTCTGTTATGAGTATTGAAAAAGTTCGAAATTTTCGATCAAATCGGTTTTGTCAGGCAAAAACGCAATTGGAATATGTTTCTATCGTAGAAACAAGGAAACAGACGGAATTAGAATAAATGGACATCCGTCAGTGATGTGCTACAGGGTCGAAAGTTATGTTAAGAGTATTAAAAGAGTTCGAAATTTTCGATGAAATCGGTTTTGTCAGGCAAACACCGCTTTTGTATTATGTTTCTATCTTTCGAACAAGCCAACAAACGGAATTAGAAAAAATGGACATCCGTCAATGACGTGCTACAGGGGTCGAAAGTACTGTTATGAGTATTCAAAAGTTCAAAATTTTCGATGAAATAGGTTTTGTCAGGCAAAAAACGCTATTGCATTATGTTTCTATCGTTCAAACAAGCTTATAAACGGAATTAGAAAAAATGGACATCCGTCAGTGAGGTGCAACAGAGGTCGAAAGTACTGTTACGAGTATTCAAAAAGTTCGACATTTTCGATGAAATCGGTTTTGTCAGGCAAAAAACGCAATTGGATTATGTTTCCATCATTCAAACAAGCAAACAGACGGAAGTAGAAAAAATGGACATCCGCCAGTGACGTGCTACGGGGGTACCAAGTGGTGTTATGAATATTCAAAAAGTTCGAAATTTTCGATGAAATCAGTTTTGTCAGGCAAAAAACGCAATTGGATTATGTTTCTATCGTTAAAACAAGCTCACAGACGAAACAAGAAAAAATGTACATCCGTCAGTGACGTGCAACAGAGGTCGAAAGTACTGTTATGAGTATTCAAAAAGTTCGAAATTTTCGATGAAATCGGTTTTGTCAGGCAAAAATCGCAATTGTATTATGTTTCTATTGTCCAAACAAGCAAACAAACGGAATAAGAAAAAATGGACATCCGTCAGTGACGTGCAACAGAGGTCGAAAGTACTGTTATGAGTATTCAAAAAGTTCGAAATTTTCGATGAAATCGGTTTTGTCAGGCAAAAACGCAATTGCATTATGTTTCTATTGTTCAAACAAGCAAACAAACGGAATTAGAAAAAATGGACATCCGTCAGTGAGGTGCAACAGAGGTCGAAAGTACTGTTATGAGTATTCAAAAAGTTCGAAATTCTCGATGATATCGGTTTTGTCAGGCAAAAACGCAATTGGATTATGTTTCTATCGTTCAAACAAGCATACAAACGGAATTAGAAAAAATGGACATCCGTCAGTGACGTGCTATGGGGTACCAAGTGGTGTTAAGAATATTCAATAAGTTCAAAATATTCGATAAAATCGGTTTTGTCAGACAAAAACGCTATTGGATTATTTTTTTATCATTAAAATAAGCTAACAGACGGAATAAGAAAAATTGGACATCCGTCAGTGACGTGCTACAGGGTCGAAAGTACTGTTATGAGTATTCAAAAAGTTCGAAATTTTCGATGAAATTGGTTTTGTCAGGCAAAAAACGCAATTGTATTATGTTTCTATTGTTCAAACAAGCAAACAAACGGAATTAGAAAAAATGGACATCCGTCAGTGACGTGCAACAGAGGTCGAAAGTACTGTTATGAGTATTCAAAAAGTTCGAAATTCTCGATGATATCGGTTTTGTCAGGCAAAAAACGCAATTGTATTATGTTTCTATCGTTCAAACAAGCAAACAAACGTAATTAGAAAAATGGACATCCGTCAGTGACGTGCAACAGAGGTCGAAAGTACTGTTATGAGTATTCAAAAAGTTCGAAATTCTCGATGATATCGGTTTTGTCAGGCAAAAAACGCAATTGTATTATGTTTCTATCGTTCAAACAAGCAAACAAACGGAATTAGAAAAAATGGACATCCGTCAGTGAGGTGCAACAGAGGTCGAAAGTACTGTTATGAGTATTCAAAAAGTTCGAAATTCTCGATGATATCGGTTTTGTCAGGCAAAAACGCAATTGGATTATGTTTCTATCGTTCAAACAAGCATACAGACGGAATTAGAAAAAATGGACATCCGTCAGTGACGTGCTATGGGGGTACCAAGTGGTGTTAAGAATATTCAAAAAGTTCAAAATATTCGATAAAATCGGTTTTGTCAGGCAAAAAACGCTATTAGATTATTTTTTTATCATTCAAATAAGCTAACAGACGGAATAAGAAAAATTGGACATCCGTCAGTGACGTGCTACAGGGGTCGAAAGTACTGTTATGAGTATTCAAAAAGTTCGAAATTTTCGATGAAATCGGTTTTGTCAGGCAAAAAACGCAATTGGATTATGTTTCTTTCATTCAAACAAGCAAACGGACGGAATTAGAAAAAATGGACATCCGTCAGTGACGTGCTACGGGGGTACCAAGTGGTGTTATGAATATTCAAAAAGTTCAAAGTTTTCGATGAAATCGGTTTTGTCTTACTGAAAACTTTATTTTGGACAACTGTTTCCTACTCATTTTCATCTCCCGCGTATAGTAAGTAAGATTAGACGGGGAGCCAGGGTTTTTTTTGACTGGGGTTTTTCCTAGGCTTTTTATGTCATACGCCGAATTGTATGACACCCCGTCACTAACCCTGATCTATATGCTTTATTGTTTGCTAACTAAATATTGTCTGCCAAAAGTTCAAAAGAATATATATATATATATAGTAAGTAAGATATCAGTGGATGAGTGATTCTCAAGTATTTGATATACCGGCTCATTGCGGTCAAAATATTAACTTTATATTTAGTTTTCCTAATTTTATTTATTTTACTTAAGAGTCCATTTTGAACAAGTTTCTCTTTATTCAATTTCATCCGTTACGAATAATTCGTTAGATATCACCGGTGTTGTTAATCCTCAAAAGTTTATATACAGAATTGCAACATTAAAATATCAACTTCATTTTTTGTTGAGTCAAATTGTTTTTTCTTACTCAAAACTTAATTTCTAACAACTTCTTCATTTCTCAGTTCATCTCCTGCCTTTTGTTAGTGAGATATCAGCGGTTGAGAGGTTCTTGAAAATTTGATATAGGTACCAGCTTATTACGGTCTAAATATCAATTCCATTTTTTGTTGTGTGAAACTGTTTTCTCTTACTGAAAACTTCAAATTGATCTGATCTGCATCTCCCGCGTTTTTTAAGTAGAATATCAGTGGGAGAGGGATTCTTAAAATTTTGATATACAGGCTTTTCACGGTCCAAATATTAACTTCAATTTTGATTTGCTTATTTATTTTTCTTACTCAAGAATCCATTTTGAAAAGGTTTTTTCTTACTCATTTCCATCTGTTTCATATAATTCGTGAAATATCAGCGGTTGTGTTATTCTGAATAGTTGATATACCGAACTGCAACGGTCAAAATATTATCTTCATTTTTCATTGTGTCAAATTGTTTTTTCTTACTCAAACCTTAATTTCTAACAACTTTTCCATTACTCAATTCATCTCCACCCTTTTGTTAGTGAGATATCAGCGGTTGAGTGGTTCTTGAAAAGTTGATATACCGGCTTTTTACGGCCAAAATATTATATTAACTTCATATTTTGTTTTGCTAATTTATTTTTCTTACTCAAGAGTCCATTTTGAAAAAGTTTCTATTTACTCATTTCCATCTGTTTCGTATAATTCGTTAAATATCAGCGGTTGTGTTATTTTGAAAAGTTGATATACCGAACTGCAACGGTCAAAATATCATCTTCATTTTTCATTGTGTCAAATTGTTTTTTCATACTAAAAACTTAATTTCTAACAACATTTTTATTACTCAATTCATCTCCAGCCTTTTGTTAGTGAGATATCAGCGGTTGAGTGGTTCTTGAAAAGTTGATATACCGGCTTTTAACGGCCAAAATATTAACTTCATATTTTGTTTTGCTAATTTATTTTTCTTACTCAAGAGTCCATTTTGAAAAAGTTTCTATTTACTCATTTCCATCTGTTTCGTATAATTTGTTAAATATCAGCGGTTGTGTTATTCTGAAAAGTTGATATACCGAACTGCAACGGTCAAAATATCATCTTCATTTTTCATTGTGTCAAATTGTTTTTTCTTACTCAAAACTTAATTTCTGACAACATTTTTATCACTCAATTCATCTCCAGCCTTTTGTTAGTGAGATTTCAGCGGTTGAGTGATTCTTGAAAAATTGATATACCGGCTTATTACGATCAAAATATCAACTTCATTTTTTGTTGTGTGAAACTATTTTTTCAAAACTCCATGGCACGACACGGCCTTTGAAATCAAATGAAAAAGAAAGAGAAATTAATAATGAAATTCCGGTGAGAAAAAATGACTGAATACGAAATGTTGGAGTATCGACGATTGCCTACCTGGTTTACAGCACGGCTGAACGTGTCACTCACGAGCCAGAACAGTCACCTTTTCACCAGAGTTCTAATTTGTAGAAATTAACGAGAAAAATTGCGAAGAAACGAAGAAAAATCTTGCACTGCATCGAACGAGCGTCGACGTGTCTGTATTCGAATTACTACCATTTCGTACTTCCTTCGTCTGACACTGTCATATAGCTCCAACATATGTTACGCGTCCATAGAGAAAGAAATGAACATACGTGGGCCGCACGAAACGAACAAGCATTTTGGAATAGAAAATAAATGAATGCAACCAATAACACTGAGTTGCAGTAACATAACCGCCCACCTAAAATAGAATATGTTATGAAACAAAGCAAATATAAAATTGAAAAGATATCGAACATAAAGCGAAAAGAAAAAATATATATATATACATATATAGATGATTCTCGTGGGTTAGCAGTCAAATAAAAAGTAGAAGACTCTTTTATCCTTTACTCGAGCTTTCAAAACAATTTGTTTCTTTTCAAGAGTGCTGCAAATTATTAAAAATCAATTGGTGAACAGGTTACAGATCTTCAGTACTTACGATAGCGAGATTGATTATGAAATGATGTTCATTAAATCTTAATCTAATTAACATGAATTCAAGACCTTAAATTATGATAGCTCAAAAAATATAATAATGATTGACAATTTTTGGATGTCATTTAAAGACGTGAACATCGAAGTGGAATCTTGAGAGCTAGGCATATGTGATATACAATACAAGCTTTAATTTAGAATCAGATTACTTAGAATAAGAACATATGTTCGGTGTTAAAAGATTTTGTTATTCACTTATATCTAAGTTTGAAACGTTAGTCACATTTCTTGTTTTTTCTATAGAAATCAAGTAAGAATACATTGTGCTCAAAGAGTTAATATCCTTCCTAGAGTTCATGGAGTTATCATATTGTGATATTCTCACAATTGATAGAGAAAACTTCAAGAAACTGATGAGCTTTGTATTTAATACAACAGTTTTCTCATATGATGGTGTGTTCTATAAACAGAAAGAAGGTACTCAATGGGATCTATTGTTTCACCAATTATTGCACAATACGTAGTAGATCTAGTACTAAACAAAACATTACCATCTTTCACATTCCAAGTTCCATTTTGTAAAAAGTTCATGGACGATATTATTACGGCAATACCTGAAGATCAAATACATGTATCTCTTGATATTCTCAATAATTTCCATTCAAAAATTCAATTCACAGTTGAGACTGAATCTAATAACTCAGTTCCTTTTTTAGATACTAAGGTTATCAGAGATAATAACATTCTTTTAGTGGATTGGTACAGAAAATCAATAGCATCAGGAAGATACATTAATTTCGCTTCATATCATCCAATGAAAATGAAAATTAACATTATCAAAAATTTGAAAACAAGAGTCTTGAGAATATCGCATAATAAATTCAAAGATAAAAATCTTCTGATTCTCAAAGATCTTTTAATAAAAAACGGTTATCCTATTAACTTAATCAATAAATTATTATTCAATACACCTAATGATCTACCACCACGATTAGATGCTGATATACAACCTTTATTACCATCAGAACAACAAAGATTTTTATACCTAACACTACCTTACATAGAAACCCTTACATATAATCTCAAAAGAATACTACCACCTGATAAAATTAAAATTGCAACAAAAAATGTAAAACCAGTTAGGTCTATATTCACTAATTTGAAAGACAGAGATAAGATCTTAAATAAATCTAATGTTGTCTACAGCATTCCATGTAAGGATTGCGATCAAATATACATAGGTCAGACTTCCACCAAACTTCAACAAATGATAACACTACACAAAAGCAATATCAGAACTCTTAAAAATTCCTGTGCTCTTACCAATCATGTGAATTCTGAAGATCATCATCCTGATTATGAAAATATAAAAATATTAGATTCAGAACCTAATTTCAAAAAAAGAACATTTATGGAAATGGTGAGAATATCACAATATGATAACTCCATGAACTCTAGGAAGGATATTAACTCTTTGAGCACAATGTATTCTTACTTGATTTCTATAGAAAAAACAAGAAATGTGACTAACGTTTCAAACTTAGATATAAGTGAATAACAAAATCTTTTAACACCGAACATATGTTCTTATTCTAAGTAATCTGATTCTAAATTAAAGCTTGTATTGTATATCACATATGCCTAGCTCTCAAGATTCCACTTCGATGTTCACGTCTTTAAATGACATCCAAAATTGTCAATCATTATTATATTTTTTGAGCTATCATAATTTAAGGTCTTGAATTCATGTTAATTAGATTAAGATTTAATGAACATCATTTCATAATCAATCTCGCTATCGTAAGTACTGAAGATCTGTAACCTGTTCACCAATTGATTTTTAATAATTTGCAGCACTCTTGAAAAAGAAACAAATTGTTTTGAAAGCTCGAGTAAAGGATAAAAGAGTCTTCTACTTTTTATTTGACTGCTAACCCACGAGAATCATCTATATACTTTATATTCAGTCACGAATTTTCTCAAATTATATATACATATATACATCAACATATGTCATAACTATTGAAGAGGTAATGGACATAATTTAACCACTGATCTCTGCAGTACACCTTGAGTAGTCCGAACAGTAGCTACTCTAGCTATTTTATCAGCGCCAGGATGCAATTTCTCAATGCGTCCAAGTCGCCAGCGCAATGGAGGGAGTTGATCATCTTTTATCAAGACGAGTGCACCCATTGAATAAGGAGGCGAGTCACCATTGAACCACCTTTTTCGTTGTTGCAATGTGTTCAGATATTCTAAATTCCATCTTTTCCAAAAATCCTGATGGATACGAATTAAAAGCTGCCAACGCGATAATCGACCGATAGATAGGTGTGATAAATCTGGTTCAGGAATAGCAGTTAATGGAGCCAAAGTAAGAAAATGTCCTGGTGTCAGTGCAGATATGTCATTCGGATCATTACTAAGCGGACATAGAGGGCGAGAATTGAGCACAGACTCAATCTCTAAGTGGACTGTATAAAACTCCTGTATGACCTGTTGAGACAGAAGGAACTGTAAAGTCTGGGCACCTGGATGCAGACATATTTTGTGGAAATGCTGAATAAGGAGCTCAGTAAGTCGATGAGATGAAGGAAGCAAAGCTGGGTGTTTGTGATCAAGAGCCAGACCAGAAAAAGACAGACGACCGCCCACCCTGAGAACACCATCTTCTCCAATAAATGGATTCAATTTTCGAAGTAATTTAGATATGGGATTTCCCGAGATGAGATTATCGATCTGTTCCTTGAACACAACCCGTTGAACCTGCTTTATAATGAAGAAAAGTGCATCTTTGAGATGAACTGCGGAAAATCTATATATCCTAGGAGCTTTAGAGTTCTTTATGAAGTTAACGAATCTGAAAATGTAAGCTACCACCCTTTGAACCTTGGACAGAGAGGAATACCTGGAGAGCAAATCATCAACAAACGATAGAGAAATGAAAGTTGACAAAGAGAGGTGACGCTCTTCTGTTTGTACAAGATGAAGAGAATTCTCTATTTCATCATTTGCGAAGGTGAGATGTTTGGAACGAAGCCAGTCAGGGCCTGTCCACCACAAAGAGCAGTTCAACAGTTCGGTTGGCGTTAAGCCGCGTGAAGCACAATCAGCTGGATTGTCTTTCGATTGAACATGATACCAATTTTCTGTTGAAACTAAGTCCTGAATTTGAGTAGTACGATTGCTTGCAAATGTCTTCCATCGATGAGGAGAAGACTTAATCCATGTTAGAGCTACCATTGAATCAGACCAAGCAAAAATGTCATCTATTGTAAAGGCTGATTGGTAAACAGAGGAAACCACATTAATGAGTTTTGATAATAAGAGACAAGCACACAATTCCAGTCGTGGAAGTGAAATTCTCTTCAATGGGGAGACCTTTGATTTACCACCTACGAAAGAGGTGTCAATGGAGCCGTCATAATTGAAAAACCTGAAATATACCGCGGCTGCGCAACCACGCTCACTACTATCTCCGAAACCATGAAGTTCGCAACGATAAAATGGTTTCGATGCAAGTTTCGAGGTATCTTTAATTTACCCAATTCGGTTAATTCGGATTTACACTGATTCCAGCGACGGCTGACATCGTCTGGAAGTGTATCATCCCACTGCAAACCTAATGTCCAAAGATGCTGGATCAAATGTTTAGCAAGAAAAGCAAATGGAGAAAGGAACCCCAAAGGGTCGAAAATTCGAGAAAGTTCTGAAAGTATGGTACGTTTGGTACATACCTGCACAGTAGTTTCCGCAAAATAAGAAAATTCGTCCGACGAAGGAAACCACTTCAAACCGAGAATTTTGACTAATATTTGACGATATAGTTGTTTGATATCAACTGTGAAAACGAACCGATGAACACGAAAGTTCATCAAAATGGCAATAATATCCTTTTTGTAATTTAGGACCTATCAATAGAGCATCATTTAAAGATAAATGACCAGGTACATGAGCTGATGCATCGAAAACAACCCTCAACTTTGTGGATGGACTGTTTGGTTTGATTATACAATGGTGAGGGATATAAAAGGTATTTTCATAATCCGAACTAGTAGAAATCAATGACATATGATCTTTTTCTAAATATTCCTGCATGAAAGTAGAGTATTCCTTGTATATATTCTGGTTTTTAATAAGTTTACGTTCAAGGGATAAAAAACGACGTAGTGCGAGAGAATATGTGTCACCGAAAGAAAGTGTTGACTGATCAGGTTTAAATGGTAATGCCACAGTGTACCGTCCAGATGTATTTCTAGAATAGTTCTGAGCGTATAAGTTCTCACAAAATTGATCTTCTGGTGATACAATGACATTCTCTGAAACTTCTTCAAGTTCCCAAAATCTTTTCAACGAGGAGTTTAAACCTGATTCAGACAATGACAAATGAAAATTGTTAACTGATATGTTAGGTGATTGAATCTTTCCCATGAAAACCCAACCAAATACTGTCTCAAGTACTGTTGGTTCTAAACCGTTACCCTCGATACGACCCGGTCGAATTATTAAAGAGAATATATCCGCTCCCAGAAGAAGATCTATTGATTTCGGAATAGAAAAGTTCGGATCTGCTAACTTCTTGTTATGGACACAATTCCAAAACGAATAATTTACGAAAGAACTCGGCATCTCCGCACAAATCTTCGGAATCACGACGGCGTCGAATGTAAAAGATGGATTTACTTGACCTGACGGACGAATAGTACATTCAGTGCTGCAATTAGCAGAAGATGAGCTTTCACAAATTCCATTTATCGAAAATGAAGCATCACAAATTTTCAAGCCTAATCTATTTACACACGATTGAGTTATAATATTTATTTGAGAGCCTCCATCTAACAGAACTCGGACCTTCTGATATCTACCCCAAGCATCACGAATTTTGACCTCAGCGGTTGCTAAGAGAACGGTAGAATTTGAAGAAACATTGGTTAAAACCTGAGCTGAGCCTGAATCCGATGAATTTGTAGCATTGAAATGAAACGTCTCTGATGAAGAATCATTATCCGCATTATTGCGCATGTGCAACAGGGTATGATGCTTTCCGTGGCAAGTACGACAATTTGACCTTGAAGAACAATTGTTAATCTTATGTCCAGAATGGAGGCAATTGATACACCAATTTTGTTCTTCACAGTCTTGAACCGATCTTGAACAGTTTGTTCCAAAAATGATGGACATTTGTAAATATTATGAGCTAACTTGCAATAATTACAGGTTAAACGTTTCTTGAATGATTCAGTTTCCGTTTGAACGAGAAGAGTCGAATTTCTTTTATTCGTTGAGAGAGAACTAGATTTCAAAACTTGAGAATTCGAAACTGAATGAGTTTTCGACTGAAGAGAAAGAGCTACTGCCTCCAAGGCTATACACTGATTTGTCAGGAAATTTCGCAAATTGACAAACGACGGAATATCTGTTGAACATTCTTGTAATTCAAAACGTTTGATCGTTGCTGAATCTAATTTCTGAATGAGAATGTGAAATAAAACAAAGTCCCACTGGTCAACGAGTAAACCTAAATTCCTTAATACCGATAAGTTTTCCGCAAAACTTCTAGAATTCGCCTAAGGTCTTTAGCTGAATCACCCTGTAGCTTTGGAACATTACAGATTTCCTTCCAACACGTATTAGCGAGAAGTCTTTTATTTTGATATCTTTCCGCCAATGTCTGAAAAGCGCTTTCATAATTTTCAGCAGTCAATGGAAATCCTTTAACTAAATTTAAAGCATGAGAAGAAAGTGAACTAAGGAGGTATTGAAACTTTTCTATTTGACTCAAGTTAGAATTTTCATGTACCAAACTTTGGAACATATCGAAAAAAAAGTAGGCCACTCTTTATAATTCCCATTGAAAATGGGCAATACTATCTTTGGAAGTTTAACATTTGGCGAACTAATAGAGCAACTGTCTTGGTTTTTACTGGAATGTTTACTACAGGAAATAAATTAACATAAGTTGTTCTGATGGTGTAATAATTATCCATAAAGGCTGTTCGAATAACCTTCTCAGTGTTCAATTCGGGTTCTTCGGAAGATACTATCATAGAGACAATAGACGTATGTAAATTTTGAAAGTCCACGAGAATATCGTCAAGTATTTCACATCTTAATTTGAATCTTACGTGTAAACTTTCATCAGTGACAGCGAATTGTGCTAAATTGAGAATTTCCTCGAGATCATCAATAACAATTTGACGACGAGCTTTGAGTTGTTTCAATTTTGTCGCCATTATTATTATTCAAGGTAAACTGCAGAAAACAATATAAATTTTGTTTTGAGTAATTTCGAAAAAGAGTAAATAGACTAACCGATTGAAAAGAACTAAATTAATTAATAAAGTAAATAATTAAGATTGAATCTATAGAATTGAAAATCGAGTTGAAAATAAACAAATGAAAATAATGAAATGTAAATAAACAAAAACAAGAATGTCAATCTTTGTTTATGTTTTGAATCAAGGTTATGAGCATAGATGAGAAAAACAAACGAAGAGTTGTCTATGTTCCGAAAATGAAAGCCAAATTCTCCAACATGCGCAGAAATATCAGCAATTAAAGAATTTATGAATGTGTTCGATATCTTGTCAAGTTTTTGAGGTTAGATGAACATTGACCGAATGAAATAAATGCAAATGAAAAAACGAAATGAAAAAATTCCAAAATGCTTGATCGCAATAATTTTGAAAACGCGGTTCGAAAATATCCGGCTCGAAGGACCAAAATGGCACGACACGGCCTTTGAAATCAAATGAAAAAGAAAGAGAAATTAATAATGAAATTCCGGTGAGAAAAAATGACTGAATACGAAATGTTGGAGTATCGACGATTGCCTACCTGGTTTACAGCACGGCTGAACGTGTCACTCACGAGCCAGAACAGTCACCTTTTCACCAGAGTTCTAATTTGTAGAAATTAACGAGAAAAATTGCGAAGAAACGAAGAAAAGTCTTGCACTGCATCGAACGAGCGTCGACGTGTCTGTATTCGAATTACTACCGTTTCGTACTTCCTTCGTCTGGCACTGTCATATAGCTCCAACATATGTTACGCGTCCATAGAGAAAGAAATGAACATACGTGGGCCGCACGAAACGAACAAGCATTTTGGAATAGAAAATAAATGAATGCAACCAATAACACTGAGTTGCAGTAACACTCCATTTTGAACAACTTTTTCCCTACTCATTTTTATCTCCTGAGTTTTGTTAGTAAGATATCAGTGGCTGAGTGGTTCTTAAAAATTTGATATACCGACTTACTACAATAAAAATTTCACATCTCTGGTTTCGCCAAAGATTTTTAATTTTCTTGGGTTAAGCTGATCTTTGCTCAAGTTTTTTCGTCTCATTTCAGATTTTTCTGTTTTGTTTTCTAGATATCAGTGGTTGTGTAGAATCTTGAAAGTTTATATTATAGAATTACTTCGTTGATAAATCGTATACCTTCTTTCGATTGTTTCGAAATACAAACCGTGTTCAGACTAGGTATTAAATTTCAAGTTCATTGCATTTTCATCCACCAATTTTGGTATGATGAAAGGTCGTAAAGGAAAATCACCCTACGTGAGTGTTCCTCTCCTTCTAGAATATTTTTCTGAGAGGAATATTGAAATGAGTAATATTTCCAGACGAAGCGATTTAATTAAAGAAGCATGCTTGTACTTATATGGCAATAACTTAGATTTTCGAATATTCATTAAGATTCAGAGGTATCTAAAAACATCTTCCCTTGAACTCCTCCAGGTAATTCACGATCCTCAACAGGAGAAAAGGTGGAGAGAACGTTTACCGTAGTTGATGAAAATTCATGGATTAAGTATGGAGGATTTGAAATGTTGCTCAGTTGCCGATAACAATTCGGCAGTATCAAAATTAATTGTCGGATTATCAATGAAAAATAATTCAAAGAACAGATATAAGTTATTAAAATTTATAATTCGTTCTGATTCCGGTTCTAAAAGTTCTGAAACACCCCTTAACGAGAGCAATAAAGTTGATTTAGATGATGAAACACGCCATGAAAAAGAAGACTTCATCGAGGATCGTCGAAATGTAAACATTATATCCAATGTTATTTTGAAGAAAGGGTCAGACACTTTCGAATCTCAATCCCAAGAAGAAATGGTTGACTTGAAAGACCTCGATTCCTCTATTAGTTTGTTAGAAAAATCTGACATTAATTTATCAAGTAGCAGTTCCAACTGGGTGTCTACTGATAGTGAAATGATTCCTGAAAGCTTTCGATATCTGCATTCTCAATGCATAACAAAGAGTGAAAAGCTCTATTCCATTGGAAGTAAGAATATGATAAGTACATCATGGATAAGACCCAATTTTACAAAATGTATATTCTTAGAAGGTTCTTTTATGTTGACACACTCAGAGTTATCAGATTTATGGGACGGTGAAAAACTGCATCGCAACATTTGGACATCATACGTGGCAAAAAAAATGTCACTTGTTAATAATGCCTGTGTGGTTAATTTCAAAGAATCACGATTTGTGAAAACGAAGGACTTGTTGAAGATATATGCTTATTGTGCACACAATTGTAAGGTATTTATTCTTGAGATTCTTAACGCTACTGTTGAATGTGAACTTAAAGTTATTGTAAAAAGTTCTTCATTAGACTTTAATCATATAGAGAAATTGACACGTGATGTCAAGGGATATGAAAGAAAAATGTTCGGAAGAATATTGAGACATAAAAAACCTTCTCAGGTAAGAGAAAAGTGTGGTCAGAGCTCTTTTTCAAAACTCGTCAAAGTAGGAAACTTACAAAATATAAAGTCACTTGATGTTCTGAAAAAATACGTTCTCAAAGTTGGGAGAACAAGAGGATAACCCAGAATATATAAAATTTGTAGGTAATCCACTAAGAGTCTATATCTGGAGTAATGAACAGCTGAAGGTGATAAAAAGAATTCTATGTCGGTGATCATTCATCTCGATGCCACTGGTTCAATTATTCGATCACCTCAGAATATAGAGAAGAGAGTGTATAATTATGCGGGAGTAGTACATTCAGAATCGAATAGTAGAGTATGTCGAGTTTTCGAATTGATCAGTAGCGATCATGATAGTGTTGCAATAGGTGGTTGGCTAGCTAATTTCAGATTTTGGCTGAAAAAAAATAAAGTTAAATGGCCAATATTCCAAAAAGTGGTATGTGATTTCAGTTTCGCCATAATAAATTCTGTTATGATCTACTGGAATCATATGGAACTAATACAATACTTGCAATTATGTTACCAAAGAATTTCCACAAATCAAATAGACGCATTGTCGGACTTGGTCACTTTGCACATCTGTTGTAGTCATTTTTTCAAAATCAAAGTAGAAGATGTGAAAAAACATGTTTCAGAGGATGTTATTCTTTTTTCAAAGGTATACTGGCGATTCCTTTTAATATAACCGAATTCGGTGAAATATATTCGTGGTTTGCCAACCTTACAATTATAATGACCAGACAGAGATACTCACCAACTGTTCGTAAGTCACTAGAGATCATCCTGGATATCTCTCTCGGAAACGATTTGGAAATACCAGATATCGACGAATCTATTATGAATATTCCAAAGAAAGAGGAAGAGTTTTTGAATACTTTATATAAAAGAAGTCCATTTTATCAGCATTTTTCACAAATGTGGTCCTGATTATTGATAGATTCGAATAACTTCAAGAGAATGAGTAACGCCAAAGTTGAGAACTGGTTCTCGATAGTTAAAAACTCAATTCTAGAAAATATGCATCACCAGAAATGTAGCAGAGTCACCAGACAAATCCGAAAGCGCGTTTTAACTTTATGTAAAGAAATTTGTTTTGTTATTCCGAAGAATAGATGGGGAAGAAGAAAAAGATATGTGCGGGAGAGGAGTTCAAAATTCAACAAAAACAAAATTGCTGCTATAGAAACCCCATCCGACTCAATGGACGTTGATTTAGTTGAAGAAATATGGTCCAAGAGGCGACCTTATGTATCGAAAAACTTTGAAGGAGTACAGTTGAAGCAAATCCTAAGTATTAATGAAAGCGAAATATTTAAATCATTCAAAGATGAATCTGTACAATTCAATAATATAAGTGATGAAATTTCCTTTGAAAAGTCAATTTTACCGAATGGAATTTGGAATTCTGTTATTTATTATAAGCCATGCAAATATTATAACAACTATTTAGTCGCTAAATATATAGACAATTTTGACACAGAACTGAAGATACAGGATTTTCATTATTTGTCGAACAAAAATCAGTTGACAGATGTGATTATTGATCGTACTTTAAAATGATATAGAATATAGAAAATGATTCATGTTATACACTCCTTTCATCCAATCAAGTATATGCAATATTCAATTTTGAAATCTTGGAAAATGAGTTTTTCTACAGTCTACCCAAATCCTCAGCAGATTCAATATTGATAATGCCACTCAATAGAATTCGTGAAAATCATTGGTGCACTGCGGTTATCAGTTTGAAAGATGCAACATTCGCATTCATTGATCCACTTTATAATAAGATCACGAGAGCAAGTGCTCAGCATCTTAAAAAATTCCATAAATTTTTACAAAAATATAAAGATGTTACATCTGCTGATTTACCTCATACATTTGAAGAACTGTTCATACCTCATGTGGTACAACGTGACACTGTGAATTGTGGAGTTTTTATAATATATTATATCGAGAAACTTTTGAATGCAGAACCTCCAGATACACCCACAGATATTTCATTGAAAAGATTACAGTATTCACAGTTACTGTTGGAAAAATCGATTAATATTAGGAATATCTGCATTATTTGTGCAAATGAAGCTGACGATACTGCTATCAACTGTAAACAATGTGAACGGAAATTTCACGCGCAATGCACTCTCATAATCACCCTTTGTGAACTGTGCCTGAAATTTAATTCCAGTACAAGTGATCGTAACCAATGAACACATTGGATTTGGATTTTTGAGATGACAGAAATTCAAAATTTCACTTATCAAATAGCCATCAAATCATGGATCACAGATCAAATATAATCGCCGAAATCTTCAACACTCAAGAAATATTCAATTACACCTGTGAATAGAAGAACCTGATGACAAGATCTTTCTGCCTTGTAAATGAAATCATAAGCTGAATTGGAAAAATACCCTTAGAAGGTTTCCTTATGATTAACTTTAAGTTTGTGATTATATTTCCTTAATTTCAATATAAACGAGAAGAATTAACTGGTCATTCCGCAAGTACATCCCGTGCTTTCATTCTTCATTCATTTCTGTGAAAAACCATGTTCATCCTTCTTACATTTTCATTTATATGTAAATATTAATTATGAAGTTTTGACTCAATTGATATGCAACTATTTAGCGTTAATGTACTCTGGATTGTAGAAAATAATAGCTAGTAATACTATGCGAACTATTCGCATTTTATATAGCTTCGAAATTTTTGAGCAGAAACTTTTAAAATTTTTAATTGGGTATAAATATAACCATCTGTACTTATAAATTTCCTACGAATTAGAAAAAATATCATTAGCATTTTCTCCAATCCAAAGTTGATTTAACCTTTTTGATAGAATATTTATTTGTACCTACATATATGAAATTAACTTTCAGGTATCCAGATGAAAAAATATTTTGGTTAGGTTAGGTAAGAAGAGGTTACTTAAAATGTATATGTATAATCCCGTTATTATGTATTTCTGTATTTTGTAATCACGAATATGATATTTTTTCAGATTGGACACATGTTAGGACTATTATTTTTAAATATTGTTATACTCAATGAAAAATGTTCAAGAAATTCAATAAAACATATTAATTAAATTATGTTTGTTTGGTCCTTGCCCATCGAAAAATATTTTTTTAAGTCGCCATTCTTGTGCTGCATTACCAACTACCAGTGATTTATAGCGTTCAAATTCGAGAAAATTCGTTGAAATTACCTGTTCAAATGCATATGAATAATACATAGATACTTAAGAAAATTTTTAAATGGACTGACATAATAGATCTCCATAGGCGAAACCACCAGAACGTCACTGAAGTATTTTTTCCATTTTTTCTTATTTCGTCTCTGAGCTCGTATGAACGATAGAAACATAATCCAATGGTAATCGCCATTGAAAATTTCGAACTTTTTAATATTCTTAACACCACTTGGTACCCCCATAGCACGTCACTGACGGATGTCCATTTTTTTATATTCCGTCTGTTTGCTTGTTTTTGAACGATAGAAACATAATATTCTTAACAATTGCGTTTTGTCCATTTTTTCTTATTCCGCTGTTTGCTTGTTTGAACAAAACCGAATTTCATCGAAAAACCGATTTCATCGAAAATTTCTTTCTGAATACTCATAACAGAACTTTCGACCCCTGTAGCACGTCACTGACGGATGTCTATTTTTTCTTACTTGTTCTATAAGGTTATCTCATTGATGAAAATATAATTTGAGCTCGTTATAACACCGACATTCAGTGAAAATTTCGAATATATCGATTTTCTTCGCCCCTTCTATCTCGAGATGAATTTCCAAGTTTCCTCACTTTAATTCATTCGATAAGCTCTCTGGTATATTGAAAGCATATTTCACATTAGTTCCACAGTGATTAACTCTAATTCAAGTAACATTTCGAATAGATTTATTATATATTCGCACCCTGACATATATAAGTCGTATCGTGTGTGCGACCTTTATAGGTTTTGTGGTTGTGGCTAAGATCACTCCCGTGACATTTTTTACCGAAATTCAAATTGTAAACTCCCCTTACCAAAAAGGTGGATGTAAATATGTAAATAAAAACACTAATTTAAACAAACATATATATATATATTTTTAAAAAAATCCTGTGAACCAATTCCATGTATTCGAAACTGTAACTTAAATAATCAAAATTTCTTTACAGGTCTGGTGCCTATCTTGGCTAGTGGTCTAAGTTAGCATCGATTTCTTGTGGATCGAACTTCCTTTCTTGACAAAATTTGTCGCATAATAGTATAATGTTTATGTTTCCTACCTTATTCGAAACCAACCACAGAAAAAATATATTATCCTTTCACTTAAAATGATTTATCAGAGTCTATTAATACTTGTTGAAAAGGCAAAATCTATCTCTTTCAATCAGGAAATTTCTCAAATCTAGAAAGAAATGCTGAAACTGACAAATATTGGAGATCGGAGAAGATGAACTCCTAATGGTACGTTTACACGCTTGCCAAACATTGGCAAACGGCAAACAGCAACAAGCCTCCACAACTCTTGTTTGGCGTTTGGATAGCATTTACACGCTTGTGACTGCGTCAGTCTGCAACATAAATCCAAGCATGGCGGACACCGAACTTGTGGCGGCTATTACATTTGGTTTAACTTACTTTTATTTGAAATGTAAGCAGAGTGAATCAAAAAAAGGAAAGCACGACGACCACGAAGATGGTGGATGAAAAAGATTCATCAGAATCGTACTAGGTAAGTACACATTTGATTTAACCATTATCTGTTTTGTTATGCGTTATGCTACAATATTTACGTTATATTTTTTTGTTACAGGCAATTTATAGAAGAGAAATTTAATGAACTTTTATATGAACCATCTGGAGAGTTTGATAACTTCTGCCGAATGATCTTTCTTGATTTTGAGTTTTTACTGCAGAAAATTTTACCAATGATATACAAGCAAGATACAGACTTCAGAGAAGCTATACCAGCCAAATGTCGTCTCGCCGTCACGCTACGATTTTTAGCATCTGGTGATTCTTACAAAAGCCTTCACTATTTGTTTAAAATATCTGTCCCTATGATATCAATAATCATTCGTGAAGTTTGCCGAGCTCTTAATGTAATTCTAAAGGATCTAGTTAAGGTGGGTGTAAAATAAAACATTATTTTTACATTTATTTAGGATTTAATAGAATAATCATAAGAAATCTATTCTAGGTATATATGTTAACTGACAGTTTTATTATTTAGTTATTTAGTAAGTTAAACAAGAATTACGTCAAATTATTAAAAGAATTCAATAAAGCTAAGTTTATAATGTTGGGTTCACACGGGGCTGGATTGAGGATGGTGCTGTTGATGTAGATAGAGCTGGAGCTTCTGTACTTGGTATGTGTTCTGTTATTATGTTTGGCGCTGAATGAGAGGTATGTGTGGACGGAGAGGGAAAAAAACTTTGAGTGTTGTGAATAGGTTCAGAATAAACGCTATTAACTGATGTTGGCCGACTCAGGAAAGACTTGTAATTGAGGAGATGGTGTATGACGTGAATATGCACCAGCCATTGATGATGGTCGAGAATAATATTGAGGGTATGGTGTAAGCCGTTCATTTGATTTTTGACTGATTCTGTTTATGAACAATCCATCTATTTGATACATCATAATTTTTCTTTCATCAGTGGGCAGTTCACGTAGCTTTATAGCCAATAATTTAGCATACAGATCGCAATCGTCATCTTTGTGAGCAGGTCTATTTTCTTTCTGTGATTGACCTAACACATTTGTTAATTGTCCAAATGCCACTGCCATTTGCTTTTCAGCCGTTTCAGAAGCAGGGCGACGACGCTTATTAGTAATAGCCTGTATGGATGGTGATCTGGATGGTGTGGTAACCGTTCTTGTATGGTCTCTTATTAGAGGATCATCCTCTGTCTGTTCTGTATCTTCTTCTACGGGTATTTGTTGCGATTGCTGCAAAGAATTATATACTGTTACTTACACTTCATTAACTTTCTTTTTACAGATGCCCACCACAGCAGAAGGATGGCTTAATATAGAAGAAGTATTCAGGACCAAATTTCCACATTGCCTAGGTTCATTGGACGGCAAGCATGTAGTCATTGAAAGCCCAGCTCATAGTGGAACAGAGTATTTCAATTATAAATAACATTTAGTATTGTCCTTTTAGCGTTAGTGAATAGCAAATACAAATTTGTATTTGCAGACATAGGAAGTCAAGGAAGAATAAGTGACGGTGGCGTCTTTAATAATTGTTTACTATGGAAAAGAATATGTAGAAACGAAATAGATTTTCCGCCGCCATGTCCACTTCCAGGATCGAATATTAATGTTCCATACATGTTTTTAGCTGACGGTGCTTTTGCACTGAGTCAACACATAATGAAGCCCTACCCTGGAAATCATGAAGTAGGCTCACCAAAAAGGCTTTTCAACCAAAACTTATCTAGATCCCGAGTTGTTGTTGAAAATACGTTTGGAATTTTAACCTCAGTTTTCAGGATATTTAGACGCCCTATCGATCTAGAACCACAAACTGTGACGGAATTTACGATGATTTGTGTATTACTACATAACTTTTTGAGAACAAGTAAAAATTCTTCAAATCGATATACTCCTCAGGGTTCGTTTGATTTATATGACAGTAGTGGAAATATGGTAACCCCTGGTTCATGGCGCAGAGATAACGACGGATATAATGCCTTGCTAAATTTACCACAAATACCACGAAGATCTCCGCTGAATGCCCAAGAGGTCAGAGAAGAATTTACTTCATATTTTAATAGGATTGGATAAGTTGATAAAAATTTAGAAATAACTTTATAATAAGTAACGGTGTTTTTTATTGAGAATAAAAGTTTTTTACTTACAGTTTCGGTGTTTATCCCTTCATTGCAAGTGTATACTGGAAGTAAAAATGACTCCATGATTTCGTAAGCATACCAAGTTGGGTTGTATATTTCTTCGGCACCTAAAATAAAAGATTACCGTAGATCAAACAGCAATAAAAGTTCTAAAAGAAATATTTCAAAACTAGCGGACCGTCCCGGTTTCGCACGGGCACTAAACATGACATTTAATATCTTCAATAGTTTTCGCAGCGTTCGCGATTAAAGAAAGTTTTTGGTATTGAAGCCTATTCGAGACTAATAAACAAACAAACAATCAAACCATTCCTCTTTATAATATTAGTATAGAAGTATAGATTAAGAATTACTTTCTAGTCAAATTACTACAGATAGCAAAAATACACACAACAAACAAACATACCTGCGCCAGAACGTATAGATTCCTGTTTTTTTCAAGTGCTTGCGAAAAGTAGTCATTAATATCTCTTTTTATTTTTTACTTCCTTTACTGACTTTCCGGTGAGTTCAGCAAGACGAATCCATGCATCTGCATGTTTCTTCTTATCTTTATGATTTACGTCTTTCGGATTCCATATACAGGATTCAATCTGGTAATGCTCCAGAAACAAAAGAGTCTCGTCATTTGACCAGCCACTCATTTTTTATTTTTTAGCGCAAACAAGCGTGTAGTCGCCGCGAGATCACAATGCTTAACCCTAGAATACGGGTCATTCGTAATTTTACGACGCTCGTTCGACTTCGCGATTTTTCGCCTACTTTCAGTAACGGCAGTGAAGCGTCCCGTTGAGTACCTTCAAATTTAGTATTAAGCTATACAGTGTTCCATGCGGTCGTCCTGAATTCTGCTTCTAAAGCGATTTTTCGGCCAACTTTACGTAATTTTACGATAGTCCCGTATAAACGTTATTTTGGCAAATTGACGTATTACTTGTTTTTATTGGTTTTAAGACTGTTAGAGGAAGAACTCTTAGGTAAGATATTTCACTATTTTAATTTCTTTCATATAAATTGTTAATCGGTTGGAAAATTTTAGCAAGATGGCACAGCGGCAATTTTTATCTCAAAAGCAACTAGAGGAGGAAGCGGCACGTATTATGAATGGAGAAGACACTGATCCAGAACCCTTTGAAGACAGCGGTAGTGACTGGGAAGAGGACAATTTGGAAGTCGTATCTAGTAGCTCTGAAAATTCCGACTTTAGTGAAGATGACAATATTTATCCCATCCAACAAGAATATAACGAAAATCCATTACAGGTTCAAGAAGTAATAGATAATAGTTCAGGTGATGAGGAAAACCAACCATTGCAAGATCAACCAGTAGTGGATGATAGTTCAGGTGAGAATAACATTCCTTCATCAGAAATACGGTCAAAACACGTTATAACATTCAAAACAAAAAAGCCTAAAAGGCAAAAATGGGCACAAGTGGTCGACACAGATTTCCCAGAAATCGAAAAGAACAGCTGCCAGAAATATTATACATTTCATATCGGGTCCTAAGGAGGCATCACAAGACTGTTCTCTTGTAGAGGAGTATTTTCTGCATTTTTTTTCGGACAATATGTTGGATATCATACTTCAACATACAAATGACGAAATCCAAAGACAGGCTCAAAAACACAGCGGGAATCAGAATGTGTCCAAAGTGACAAAAGACGAACTAAAAGCTGTGTTTGCAATTCTTATTCGTTCTGCCGCGAAGAAGGATAATCATTTGGCAGTAAGGCATATGTTCGATAGTACCATTTCTGGCACCTTTTATAGGTCATGCATGAGCTATGATCGTTTTTCATTCCTTCTCAACTGTCTCAGATTCGATACAAGAGAAACAAGGGCAGAAAGAAAGTTAAATGATCCTTTCACCCACATTCGGGAAATTTGGGAAAAATTAATAGAAACTTGTAGAACATCATTCACGCCATCCTCGTACCTCACAATTGACGAGCAGCTTCTGGCATTCGAGGACGCTGTCCTTTCAGAATGTACATTCCGAACAAGCCAGCGAAGTACGGGATAAAAATTGTTATGGTATGTGATTCCTCAACCAAGTATATGTTGGATGCGAGTCCTTACTTGGGGAAAAAAACAGATACCAACGGTTTACCTCTTGCGGAATTCTACGTAAAAGAGTTAACCAAATCAGTTCATGGTACAAATCGCAACATTAACATGGACAATTGGTTCACATCAGTTTCCCTTGTTGATCAGCTGCTGACAAATCCTTACAAACTAACAATGATAGGAACTATTCGCAAGAATAAAAAAGAAATTCCCAAAGAATTCTTGGATGTGAAAGGTCGAAAGCCACGTACGTCAATGTTTTGCCATGATCAGAAGAAAACACTGGTATCTTATGCGCCAAAGAAAAACAAAGTAGTTGTACTGCTTTCAACAATGCATGAGGGTGCAGAAATAATAGAACAAACCGGTAAGCCAGCAATAATTCATAATTACAATGAGACAAAAGGAGGTGTGGACACGTTCGACCAAATGTGCTCGAATATGAATTCCAGTAGAAAAACGCGAAGATGGCCATTATGTGTTTTCTATGGCATGATCAACATAGCGTGCATAAATTCTTATGTGATTTATACGTTCAATACATTGAAAACAAGTAATAAACCTCTTTCTCGATATCAATATATGCTAGATTTGAGCCAAAGCCTTGCCAAACCGTGGATGCTGCACAGATATAACACCAAAACTTTACGCCGGAATATTCAACAAAATATAGCTGAAATTCTAGATATTCCGACTGGAGCTGCTGAAAATGTACCACACGAGAAAAAAGGAAAACTTGTTTCTATTGTCCAAGCAAGAAAAAGGCGCATGACAACCAATTATTGTAAGGAGTGCAAACAGCCAATCTGTGGAGAACATCGGGAGATATTTGTACAATATGTTCCGAAAAATAATAGAAATTATTTGTTTTATAATGTTAATCCTTTGTGTTAATGTTAAGACAGTTGTCTAAATTTTTGTAGTTTTTTTAAATAAAATTTACTAATTATTACACACAGTTTTTCATTGAGTAGTAAAATTTACGATAGTCCCGTGTTTACGATCGGCAAACATAGTCCCGTAATCTAGGGTTAATAAACGCGGACCAACGTATAAATGCGTCGCAAACGTTTTCCGCAAACGCCCTTTGATCTGAGCCAAAAACCGACACTCGAACGGATCCGAAGCAAGCGCCCACAAGCACACGCAAGCCGAGACAAACACATTATTTACACGCTTGTGATTGTCGAGGCTTGCCGAGATAAATTTCAAACGAATATGATACGTATTTTTGTTATTCAGTTGTTTTTCTGCTTTTGTCTTTTTATTTCCAGCTTCGATATGGGCAACTTGAAGAAGTCTCTGTCTCCATCAATAGAAGACCACTTTTGAGGAAAGGAAGTCCCTAAAATATTTTTCAGCTTATTTTTGTACTTTCACACTTAGACGGGGAGCCAGGGTTTTTACTGGTGTTTTTCCCTAGGCTTTTATGTGATACGCCGAATTGGATGAGACCCTTCACTAACCCCTGACCTATATGCTTTATTGTTTGCTAAGTGAATATTGACAGCCAAAAGATCAATGAAAAAAAGAAGAAAAACAATGGAGCGATTTTCGATGACAAGTATTTGTTTTTGTTCTCTAATCCCAACATATATATATATATATATATTCTTTTTGAACTTTTGGCTGACAATATTTAGTTAGCAAACAATAAAGCATATAGATCAGGGGTTAGTGACGGGGTGTCATACAGTTCGGCGTATGACATAAAAGCCTAGGAAAAACCCCAGTAAAAAAACCCTGGCTCCCCGTCTAAGTGTGAAAATACAAAAATAAGCTGAAATATATTTCAGGGACTTCTTTCTTCAAGAGTGATCTTCTATTGATGGAGACAGAGACTTCTTCAAGGTGCTCACATTGAATCTGGAAATAAAAGACAAAAGCAGAAAAAGAATTGAATAACAAAAATACGTATCATATTCGTTTGAAATTTATAACCCATTCCAAGAAAGAGCTGGAAACATCATGAATAGCCCTAAAACCATCTTGAAATTTATATATGGGACAACTATTGATGAGATGAGGTATTGTTTCTTCTGCTTCTCCACATTCACAACTTGCGCTAGGAACTGAGTTCCATTTAAATAGCATGCCATTGGTACGACCATGACCTGTTCTCAAACGATTAAGAACTGTCCAAATTTTTCTTGGAAGATCAAAACCAGGAACTTTCTCAGAAGGATCAGAAACGAGATACTTATTGAACATTTCGTAAGAGTTCCACTCAGTCTTCCATAATTCTTTATCACTTATGTTCTTATTGAAGAACGTATTATGCCATAATGGTTTAAGTACTTACATTACTACATTACAGTACTAACATTAACATGTAGATCTCCTAATCCTTCATTTCCTACTCAATCAGAATTAATGGATCTGGTCACTGAAACGTGCAATAAATCATGTTTTCTTTGGGTGCTTATATGCTTCAAGGCAAACTCTACTCCTTTAGAACCATGGGAGCTGTTTATGGAGGTCCGTTCAACATAACCCTAGCAAAAGGACGGGAGATAAAATCGCAAAAAGCTTACATCTGCTTATTTTTCTGTTTTGCAACCAACGCCATACATTTGGAGTTGGCTTCAGATTTATCAGATGAAGCCTTCATAGCGGTCTTCGCCGTTTCCTTAGCAGTCGAGTGTCTACTCATGTTGGTGTAAAGGGATAGTCAGGGTAGCCACTGTTCGTACGAATCAAGGCCTCTTTCAGAGACCTTTTGTGGAACTTTGTCCCTTCCTTTTAAATAATCAATAATTCTTGAGATGTCCAGGAAATCTGAATTTCTCCAAGGAATCCAATAGGTATCAATCAACCTTAATCTGAAGGGAGTATAAAAGTGGGAAATGATTTTACAGAGAAAACTGTGAATCCAAAAAAACACCGATTGGTCAAAAATCGAATAAAAACTTTTTCTGTTTCTGAAACATGTTTTCGCACATAAAAAACACCTAAAATTCCTGTTTCTACATAAAATGTGAACCTTCGACGACTACAATAATTTTAAACATATATTCTTTAGACCAACAGAAACCCATTTTTTATACCTTATTTTGAGATTCCGCTCCATTAAAAACATACCGGGTATTGAAATTTGATTTGAAAATGTATTTTGCTCATATCTGCGTAGCAGTAAATCCGAATGAATTTAAATTTTGCAAAAGGTTTCAAAAAACTGAGATACGCTATTCAGATTAAACACACCTCCTCTATCCTCGAAGGTCTTCGAGTTAATCCATCACCAACTCACATAATAATCAAAACTCACTGTAAAATAAGAGTTACGAAACGAATCCTAGCATTTTTTGTACGCTTGAACATTTCAGCAAAAAATATTATGATACATTTAATCTCCTGAAATGCATCGTTTCCGAGATAATCGATGTAGAATGATTTTCAATTTGAAAAATGTTTTCTGGATCCGACCACGATCAGAAAAAACTATGTCACGGTTTCAAAATTCCCGCTCCAGTTAGTACCTGCCAACCGAACTTGTGGCGTTAGTCGCAGTAGTTTACCAGCTTATCTCGTACGTTTCAATGGACGGTTGTCGGTGGTCCTGTTCTGTGCATGTGACGTAGGTTGTCAGTTACGTCGTTCTTCCGGCATATATTTGGTTGAAATTTCCTGGAGTAATTAATCGCAATTTTGCGGATCTGAACAGGATTTTAACTGAAACCCTGAGAGAAATCTTATCATGTTGGTTTGGTTTGTTCGTTGGTGAGATTTTTGCGCTTTAGCGGAGTGGCGTATTTGTTTGGAAAAACGACGTGGGATTGGTGAGTTGACCTATGTTTGTCACGAGGTATTTTAGATTTTTGTTCGTATTTTAACCATCATTCTGCTTCGAATTGGGAATTGTTATTGTACCGTTGCGAGGTACCGCAGATTCTGAACTGTCTTTGAAGTCTTCGAAATTATTATCACCAATCACCATTGAGAATTTTGCTATTGAATGATGTGAAAAATTTCACAATATGGATTAGTGAAAGTTGGGAAGACTCACCAGTTTTCTCTTAATGGTGAATTGAACGTAAATATTTCTTTCGTTTTTGATTTCATTGCATAACACTAACTTTTTATATATGAACCATATTTTTGGAACTTTCATTTCTCGAAATTCAAACGTAGATTATAAATTTCTTCGTTACCGTTTTATAATAGAAAAAGAAAACTACTAACTACGATGCGGACTTGGATCTACCAAATTTCAAAAATGAAGTTCCAGAATCAATTTTCATAATGAAGGAAACCGTACTATTTGCTTAATTATTTGATCTGTTATAATTCTTCAATATCCAATATTGTTCCTTTCTTCTCAAAATCTTAAGAATAAATTATACAATCTATTGAAAATTCTTATGCCCTATTCTATGAAAAAAAAAAAGCATAACCTTCAACTCAATATGGTCTATCTTCCAAAACAGCTTTAATATAATGAGTACTAATGAATCCTATGAAATATAACTATCAAATATCTGAGACAAACGTTCTATCCATAACTCCCAAAATCCATTTTAAATTTATTTATTGTTATTATTATTATAACAAATATGATCTTATGTGCTGGTCCACATTTCTGCGCTTAAATGAAGACATAACATACATAATGGAATACAAAAATTGATACAAATAATTTTATGAATTTCATAATCCATCCTCACTGTTATTGAAGGTGATTCAAAAATATTTTCAGAATAGATTTTTGGCAATACTATTTGCCTTTCGTCGAACTGATTCATCTGTTAGGAATCTATTTCGACTTCAAAATATGAGGAACTTCTCGAATATTATCTCAACTTCAACATTTGTATTATATGAATTAATGATCCTTATGGAATTTACAGTATCAAAGTAGGACATAAATGATCATAGATCATAGAATTCAATGGATTAGCAAAATTGATGTAAAATAAGAATATTATTTTTGAATATTCAATAAAATATGGAATAAAATTCAAACATTTCAATTTTGATATTTTATATTATCGCTAGAAGAATCTGTAGTTGCAATTAACGCAGTGGTTTAGAAGATATGGGGTTTTGAAATTCCATAAAAAAATTTCATTATTCCTGAGTTGATCAAACAGTGGTGGATTTACAAATTTGCCGCTAGTAGGCCGGCCATTCAATTTTTGCCGCCCCTACTGACTTTTGAAATTCAATACGTTATTTTAATCCCATTATTAGTATGATTGTGAACTTAATGATATTTCTGTCAGTTACTAGATTATTTAAATTTAATTGATTCCTCTTGATTGTTTAGATATTGAAGGAATCCATCTATAGTGTCTCTACTATGTTGCCAAAAACCACTGTGTATAAGAAGCCAACGAACACAGGACAATATCTACATTTTGATTCATTTTGATTGAAAAATTTGTGTGAGAAGAATTGGAAATAGATGCAACATAACGACTGCATTCAAAACTCAAGACACTATCAGAGCTAAACTTACAAAAGTGAAGCCTAATAATGAGACAAAGAACTGCATATATGAATTACCTTGCGAGTGCGGAAGATCTTACATCGGAGAAACTAAACGCCCTCTGAATGTATGAATAAAAGAACATCAGAAGCTTCTACGAGTACTAGACAGCGACAAATCCAGGTTGGTCCAACATGCTGTAGATGAGAATCATCGTATAAAGTGGGATGAAGCATCAATAATATCCAAAAAGAAAAACTTGCAAGAATAAAAATCAAAGAAACAGCATTTATGAAAATAACACCTGATTCCTTAAGTGCTCCATCTATAGATCTGCCAGAAGTTTGGACGCCGATAGTTCGATCAAACTTAAAAGATCATCATATCACAGATGAGTATATAACATCGCTCATTTCTTTCATGATTTCTGTCAATATTGACTTTTTCAAAATTGATAATTTTCTATAAGTTTTTACTTTCCTCCTTGATAAAGATAGAAGATGTCTATCGAAACGTCGGAAAACATTACATCCACCATAGATGATGGTAATAGCCCAAACAATCATTCAACTTGCAATCGGTTCATTCGTTCGGGTGCTATGATGCCACAGACAGACAGACAGACACGTCAAACTTATAACACCCCTCTTTTTGCGTCGGGGGTTAAAAATAGCAGCATGTACTAATCATAAGTTGGGGAAAGGCACGACTTAAAAATACCTACACTATATGAACACAGACAAGATAATGAGTGGTCAGAAAACATTGTTTTTATTACATATTTTTTATTGCACTTAACAGTTTAAAAACAATACAAACAATTTCTTTTAAAATATAACATGCTAACAATCAGTTAATGGTGACAGACAATGACATCAAATAAGTTTTACATTATTTTCTTGCGAGATTTTAAATTTGCAAAATCATCAATTATATCGTCGTATGAAATCTTTTTCATAAGTTCTGACTCTATGCACAAAAGAGATAAAGCATTAAGCTTTTCTTGATTTAAAGTAGATCGTAGATAGATTTTAACCCGTTTTAAGCAAGAAAAGCTTCTCTCACCTGAACAATTTGTCACCGCTGTGTTTGGATAAATATGATCCAAATTCTGTTTTCGCAGAAACAAAGATAGACTTTACTATTAATGCAAAGTTTTATCAAAATCGGTCTAGTAGTTTTGGTGTGATTGAGCAACAATCCAAACAACTAAACATCCAAACTCACTTCCACATTTATAAAATATTAGTAAGATCATAATGATTTGAACCATCCAAGACTAGTGAAAATTTCGCCCGCAAAATTCAATATTTGACACGACCATCAACAACGTCTGCCTTCACGCGTCTGCCGCGTTCCGGTTGCTCACTCGGGTATCTGCCCCCGCTCCGCACCTCACCAGCGCTATTGCCGCCCCACAACCGCCGAATCGAAAAAAATAAATATGTGGTCCTCCACCAATTACTTTAAAGAATATCCATGAAAAATTTCAAAGAGATTAGACCACGGAATCACGTAGTTCCATACAAACGTTGACCCCCTTAAGGGTACAATTTTGATAAATATTTTATGCTAAATGTTAAACCGGACTTCAGACTACACAATTCAAGGAGATTCATGTAGAAGTTTCCAGTAGTTTTTGCGTGATGTTCATTCAAACAAACGGACAGACAGACGGACAAACAAGAAATTTAAAAAAAAAACTAATTCTACTCAGTTACTCATCTTCAATGTACAGACTATTATAGGTTTACGATTTTATTATAGTATAGATTGTGTACACGTATAATTATACAAAAATTGCTAAATTTGCCGCCCTCTAAATCTGCCGCCCTAGGCACCGGCCTACTTGGCCTATTGGTAAATTCGCCACTGTGATCAAACAACAATATAAATTGAAAAAACCTCTTGTAGAAGGTCCTTGATGACAGTCATGCATATTTGACATCAACAGATTCATTCCATTTCCTCACGATTACGCTACAGATTAGCTAAATTGCAAGGAAAACGAATATCACTTGAACTAATGGTCAATATCTTGTACTTCCTAGAATATAGAGTCCATTAAGCAAGTAAATTATTCCTTATCATTTCCTCTTAATTGCGCCACTTTCGAGATATTCGCAGTTGAAATGAATTAAATCGATAAAATTTGTCCAAACTTTCTGATTTCCCCAAATCCAACGCTGTGCTTAAATAACCCAATAATCAGATATGTTCAATGTTGCCATGCTCTATGTCATTTGAAATAATTTAATATTTCTACAAAAGGTTGGGGAAATCTCTCCAGTCTATGGTTTCCAACAATAAACACTCTAGCTAGATGAAATTAAGCACTGAACAATTTTTGGCCCACATACACCACAAAATCTGAATTTTCATTTGATGTATCTGTTATTACACCTTGTGCAATATCCAGCCCTGAATAATTATCCATAATAAACAGAGAAAAATGTTTTCATCGCTCACATAGATACTCAGGTACATTTTCGTGATGAGCGTTGAAATACGTAATGTATTTTCTGTCAGGACCTGTTAAATTCAAGACTTATAGTTATGAAGAGCTGATTTTTTATAGCTTCAGACTTTAAGGGTCATGTTTTATCTATTCTAACATAGGATTGCTCCAAATTAAGTTTATATGATTTTTAAAAACCTAGAAACCAGTCTTATATATTTGTTGTGGAAGTTTATAAGAGTATTTTCACATCTCGATTTCATATACCGATACATCCTGGTTTACAAATTAAGGAGATAATAGTACTTGACTTTGTTATAATATTCTTGTCAGATCTGCACCGGAATGTGTGTTATGATGCATGAAAGTACGAGGGTTGCCTTTTATATTCCTGGATTCTAATCCTATTCTCCTGATATCCTTTTCTCTAGAACAAAAACGAATATAAATCATCGAAAATCGCTTTATCGTTTTTCCAAATATTCCCCATTAAGATCTATAAACTTTTGCATGCGTTCAAACCAATTGTCGAAGCACTTTTGCCACTCTGATTGAGATATTTCTAAAACATGCATTCTGAACGAGGCAACCGTTTCTTCAGGTGTCGAAAAACGTTTCGTTTCGTTTCGTTAGAAAAACCGAAAACGAAACCCAAAAATATGTATCCTTACCATATATACAGGGCTTATCAGAAACACTAAATGCATCAATGAAGCATTATGGAATAAACGTAGCACATAAAAACACAAATAATTTGAAATTTATAAACACAAAATTAAAATCAAAAATCCAAAATAATAAAATCTCGAATTGTGTCTACCGAATAAATTGTATGGATTGCCCAAAAGTATATTTAGGACAGACAACACAATATATAAAAGAAAGAATAAATGGGCACAAATTTTGCAAAAATATGACCGCACTAAAAAAGCATGAACAAACAGAAAAACATAAAATGGATTTTGAGAACTTTTCTATCCTGGAAAAAGAAAGAAACAACAAAACTAGAAACATACTAGAAATGATCCACATAAAAAAGGAAAAAGAAGCTATGAACGATAAAACGGACATCAAAAACTTGGCCCAAATTTATTTCAATCTGATAACATAAATAAGGAAATACAAAATTTTCAATCTTCCACTACCAACTCCATCTAGATTAAAAAGAACCAATTCAAACCCAGATTTGGGATTATCACTTGTTAATTCGTACAGATGTCGCAGCATTAAATTGGAATAAGAAGTCACATTATTTTTATTTTACTCATGGCTGACGAAAATATTTAATATTTGAAGATCTTTTAAAGTTTGATTATAGGAGAAAATAATATCTTGACGGACGATTTGAATGAAGTACGTAAAAGCTTTGTGTTGTTTGTTGATATATTTGTGTATTTATTATTATGTAATTTACAGGAAATTGTCGACTGAATTATATTCCTTGAAAAAGGCGTAGACACGCCGAAACATATGTTGGAAAAATAAAATAAATAAAATAATAATTTAACAATTACCATTTATTAGTAGAATAGGTGCTACACACCCAAGAAATTTTAAACAAAAAAATATATATATATATATATATATACAGATAGCGAACTAACTGACATCCGCCCAAAAAGGGTGTGGTATGAAATCCTCGTGTATACTTCGTGTATATCGGGCGCTTCTTTTGCGGTATGTCTTGCCGTCCGGCCCAATTATGATATCACTTTGCATCCGTATATTTTTTTCCACTTTTGGTTTCAGTTGATACCCGTATACTGTTTTTTCATTCAAGTGGGCATCATGCAACGTTGCCACAATCCATAAAAAATCGTAATGTTGGGAAATATTCAGAGGGGTCATTTGATTCCACGTAGAATAATTTTATGAGATCAGATTGAAATACTCCTACTAATTTAGAAAATGAAAATCAATTGATATGTTGAAATAAGATGAGGGATCGCTCGAGCAATATATATAAATTACAAATTTATCTTTTCTTTTTATATTTCTTGATGTTTCTGTTTTTTTAATTTCATGTAGTTTCATCATTGTTTTAGTTCTCAAGTGTTTGAGTTGCAAAAGTCACATTCGATCTTTTTTATGTGAGTTATTATGTAGTTGTTTCAAATAAGTTTTCTGTTCGTTGAATTGAATTTACGCAGTTTATACAAAAATGAACCAAGAACTTAATATTCGTTTGCCCAAATAAATTCCATGAAATGAAATCTCCATTATATGGAGAAATTTCTTGAGATTTTGAAATGGGAAAAAATGAGCATTTTATCAAAAGATATTCAAGTCTACCCTTCCTTTGTCTGGGTATTTTAAATTTGTTGACGAGAAATTTTTGATGATGGAACTTGTATTGAATTATTGTTTGGGCTATAACCATCATCTCTTGTTTTCGTTCTCTCCAACGTTACGACAGACATCTTCTGTCGTTTTCAAGACAAAATATTAGCTTTTAAAAAAGCTGAGATTAGAAAAATTATTCAACTTTTCAATTTGAAAACGTCAAATTGACAGACTATGAGAACTAGATTAAATTGAATTGGGACTTATCGGTGGTTTGAAGATTTCTTTGAGTTATTTCGAACAATCAGCGTTCAAACTTCCGGTAACTCAATTGATGATATTGAGGGATCGAGAGCGATATTCATGTTCGAAGTAACTTAAAGAAATCTTCAAACCACCGATAAGTCCCAATTCAATTTTATCTAGTTCTCATAATCTGTCAATTTGACGTTTTCAAATTGAAAGGTTGAATAATTTTTCTGAACTCAGCTTTTTAAAAACTAACATTTTGCCTTGAAAACTTGAGAAGATGTCTGTCGAAATGTTGGAGAGAACGAAAACAAGAGATGATGGTTACAGCCCAAACAATAATTCAATATTTTAAATTTGTTTATATTTTAAACTTGATTAAGACAAACAATCAAATTCAAATCGCAACAGAAATGCAATCAATTTATAATAATTTATTATAATTTCAAATTTTCCCTACTTATTTGAAATATTTCATTCTAAAACATTTTGCATATTCCCTCCAACACTACTGATAGGAGACATTTATGCCATTTAAGTGGCAAATAACGCTAAAAATAACCTGTACCTATGCTAGAAATATAAAATAAGTTTAGATGAATCATGAAATAGTACTAGAGTAACTTTGATCTCTTTCCTTTTATTGTAAAAAACCTAAATATATGAAAATTATTTTAAATTATGCTTCTGATCAAAATACATACATTACATAAAGAGAATACTGAAATATCTTCATATATACCCTCAAAATGAGCGGTCAGTTCAAGCTGACTAAGCTCGACATTTTCATCTTAATGTGATGACCTAAAAACTCAACGTCAAGCGGTTACTGGGCGAAATGCTAGGTTATACCAGTTCTAGCAAAAATATAAAAAAACTATATAATTGTATAATTTTGAAAATGTTGAAAATTGATACCCTACACTACATCCTTAAGATTTGTAGTCACAAATTTTCCAATTTTGCAGTGATTTTTTTAAACGTAATCCTTAATAACCATGCTATTGCTTACAGTTACAAATCCATTGTTTTCTGAGAGGTCTAAGTAATTATGACCATTGAGATTGCCGTGCATGAAAAAAGGGCCCACAATATTGTCGCCATAAATACCGACCTCGATATCGACCCAGGCATTCAGCTTTTCAGGATACCGAGTGTGAATCTCTCTTTAGTCTTGGGTTGGTATAAGACCAATATGAACAGTTGTGACTTTTATAGATCCATTCGAATAAGAAGAGCATTCATTGGAGAAGCAGATATTCAAAATGGCGGTCCAGATTATTACTTATCGTATCACCCATTGTTTCGCAAAATTGTAAGCGGTGATCAAAGTCAAGTTCGTTCATTTCGTTGACCAATCTCATCTCATAAAGGATTATCTGTGGTACGAGGAACCCAATACATTTCTTTCATTTTTATTGTACTTGAAGCAAAGTCATTGACGAAATGTCCTAAAACTTCTGTCAGCTGCTCGACCCATTTTCCCTATTAAGAACGAGAGCTGTTAGGGGTTGCGACCAGAGGGGTAGTGAAATGAAACTGATTTGAATACACTTTTTTTCCTCTCTCTACAAAAATTGACCAACTCCGAGCGTTTTTTCGTTATTACATTCCAAAGCTCAAAACTCAGGCTGCAAAGTTTTGGATGGCCCACCCTGTATGTTCAAATTAGAACTAGTGAGGATAATGAAACAGCTTGATGAAAAATATTCAAACTACCTAGCAGGTTTGTCCGATTAACTAAATAAGCCGAGATATTCAAACCCTCTTACCTATCCCATTCAGTTCTCAGGCTCTTTCCGATCGAGAGTCATCGTGCTCACGGACGGATGAAATCGTTTTAAGCTACCTACTTTTGATACATCTTGTAACAAAAAATCCGAAAATTTCAAATATTCGAAAAAAAATTGGAGCATACACTGTTCAGGTAAACAAGAGTCCAGATATTCAAACCGACAGACCTACCCTATTCAGTTACAGTGATCGTTTCGTTTTGAGGTATTCGTACTCACGGACGGACAAAATTTTCCAGATTTCGAGAATATCTTAAGTCTGGAGAGTATAACGAATAATAATATAATCTCAGTGTTCAGATTTCAGATAGACTCAGTCTCTCATGAACGTCTAGTTTGTACTTAATTTTGTGATACCTTCTCAAATTTTGTGGAAATGCCCTCCTGAATAGACCTACGAAATGTTTTCCCCAAGTATTGAATCATCAGTGCAACTAATTTCTCGAATGAATTAAGTCAAGTAAAAACCACGTTGGATTTCGAAGACCTGTAGAATATTTGGGTAATAAATACCATCTCTTATTGTTTTGATTAAAACGTTTCGATTGACATCTTCCATCGTTCACAAGGCATAACAAATAGCTTTTGAAAAAGCTGACAATATTTGAAAGTTCTGTCATTCTTGACACGAAATGAAATGGGAAATTATTGAAATTGTCAGCTTTTTGAAAGTGAAATTTTGCCTTGATAACGATAAAAGATGTTTATCGAAACGTTGGTTGTAAGAACAATATGAGATGGTGGTTATTGTCTAAATAAAAATTTCACATGATTTGTATCATCAAAAATTCTCGTCAACATCTCCAAGACTTACTGAATGTCATATTGTAAAATATTTCAGATTGGGTTTTGTTTTCCACATGAAAATATCGACTACAAAGTCACACAAATTTCATTTCCAATTTCAAATTATCGTATAAATAATAAGAATTTCATCTCTTGAATAGAAGAACAATTGTAATACCTAGGATTCATATTCAATTGTATATCAATTCTCCACTCCAATATGTTCCAATTGTTAATATGCGATTCAAGAGAATCAACGCATCTGCAAATATTCAATCTCAACTAGCATCGTGATTCCACTTCCAAGAACCATAAAACGCAGTCGAGCACCAAGGTCACGCGAGATCGTAAAATTTCATTCCATTTCATGAACACCTGCAGAGTTGCGACGTTGCCAGACCCACCGGATGCTAAGATGGGCGTTATTTGGACAAGTCGGGTATACTTTCGATATACACGAAATCGACCAGAGCGCCACCACGAGGAAGTCCAGTGAAGTTCGAAAATCACCTCAATAAACATTTCCCAAAAATAGGTCAAAAATTCGTCCAGCTGAAAGTAGGCGCAAACGAAAGAGGGCGATGAGTTATGCCGGTTAGTGATGATCTTTGGACTTGGTAAAGTGGCATCCGTACATCGGATGCTGTTTTACCGTGGATGCCACTTGAACCGGAGATTTAACATTGGTTGCGCCCACTTGTACCGCAGATAAATATATATATATATTCATTTGAACTTTTGGCTAACAATATTTAGTTAGCAAACAATAAAGCATATAGATCAGGGGTTAGTGACGGCATGTTATACAATTCGGTGTATCACATAAAAGCCTAGGGAAAAAAAAACCCCAGAAAAAAAAACCCTGGCTGAAAGTACAAAAATAAGCTGAAATATATTTTAGGGACTTCTTTCTTCAAGAGTGATCTTCTATTGATGGAAACAAAGACTTCTTCAAGTTGCCCACATCGAATCTGGAAATAAAAAGACAAAAGAGAAAAAAGAACTGAATAACAAAAATACAAAATTTGAAAGAGATGAAGAAAACACCCTCAAATTCGCCTTAAGAGATTAACTCGATATGGTGAATCAAGGATTTTTTAACATTACAAGGTAAACCGTAAATTTTACTAAGGAGATAATCAATGAATACATAACCTTTTATGGTTCCTCTTTCACGAAGATTTTTTTTAGTATCCGTATGTGTCTCTCGAAGGAGAATAATCTCAGCACCATAGTCCTTTGCTAGTTTAGAAATATAATCACTCTTGTCCTTAGAAATACCCTCTATATTGAAATCTAATACACAAAATTTGTCGCCAATCTGCAAGGAGAATTCTTCGAATCGGGTCTTGCGGTCCAAGTGATGATTTTTCAGATCTTCTGATGTTGGAAGTCTGCTATGGAACCCATTCAAAGGGAAATCATTATCCATAGTTGTGGAAGGTTGTGATATAACACTTATTCCATTGAAAAAATAGCAGAGAAAAAATTATCGACTGACATTTATTATGACTTATGTCATAATTGAATCTAGTTGGAATATACAACAAATATATTCCTCTTTGGCCCTCCCACAAGTGGTCTGTTTATTTTGTACGAGAAAAATTAATGCGCAATTCAACATAATTGCTAGCAAAGAAGGAACTTCTTAAAACTGCCCGAAATGCGTACATACTAGGTATACCGGTATGAAGTGAGCGTCAAGATACAAATGTCTTGATAGGAAGCATTTGATGTGAACGAGCCTTTAATTTCTGTTTGCTATGATATCTGAGAAACATATTCAGTCATTGAACAGACGTTATATTTTTTCATCGTGTTAAAAATGTCGAATATTTTACCAGAAAGTAATGATTGTATTCCAATTACGACTATTATAAAAGATTTTGAAGTCGCCATTCAAAATGTTCATTCAGGCGAAGATAGCAAAAATTTATTACGTAGTAGAGGCACAAACATTATAACAAATTTTTGGCATAAATCCCAACATCGAAAAAACAAACATCCACTGCTAAAATCATTTATTAGTACAAAAACGTTCATCAAAAATCATCCTGAAATTATTATTATGAGAGCAGATAAGGGCAATTCTACAGTAATTATGTTTAAGAACGAGTACTCACAGTATATGACCAACATGTATCTGATGAAACTACATATAAAAAAATAAAGAAAGATATTACCAATAACATCCAAAGGGGAGGGAATGAACTCATCAACGAATTAAAGGACAATTATATTATTGACGAAAGAGAATCGTTGAAAATGAAGAAATATAACTCAACCCCACCTTAACTATATGGTCTCAGAAAAGTCCATAAGCCCTCATTAAATTTAAGACCAATAGTAAGCTGCATAAACTCGCCTTCTTATAACATATCATGTTACGTACATAAAATAATGAGTCAAGTCACGTCAACCTCTCCATATAATGTAAAAAATTCTTTTGAATGCGTGTCCTCCATCGAATCAGTCTTATCAGAATATATTTCGGCCTTCACAAACATTTCAAAAACACTATTCATAAGGATGATTGAATTCATTTTTTCATCCAGTTATTTCAAGTTCAATAATGAATATTACAAACAAACATCTGGAATGGCAATGGGCAACCCAGCCAGTCCTTCATTAGCAAATTTAGTCATGACAGAACTCATTCATGAGTGTGAAAAAAAATTGCCTTTTAATATCTTGATTCTTAAACTGTACGTGGATGACATGTTTTTGATAATTCCGACCAACAAATGTGAAGAACTTTTAACTGTTTTCAACCAATTCCATCATCGCCTACAATTTACTTTGGAGATGGAATGGGACAATTCTTTACCATTTTTAGACGTCACAGTTCACAAAAAAAAAATGATGGCTCTCTGATCACAAACTGGTATAGAAAATCTACTAGTTCTGGACGAATTTTAAATTACAATTCACACTGCAATTTTTCATACAAAGTAGCAGCAATTAGAAATATTATGTACAGATCAAAAAATCTTAGTGACAGCTCTTTTCACAAGGATAATTGGTAATAATCAGAGACCTTTTAAAGCTAAATTACTACCCGAAATCATTTATTGATAAAATAATTGGGAACAACAATATTAAAATTAGACTGATAGTCAGTTGATAATTTTTCCTCTGCTATTTTTTCAATGAAATAAGTGTTATATCACAATCTTCCTCAACTATGGATGATGATTTCCCTTTGAATGGGTTCCATAGCAGACTTCAAACATAAGAAGATCTGAAAATCATCACTTGGACCGCAAGACCTGATTCGAAGAATCCTCCTTGCAGATTAGCGACAAATTTTGTGTATTACAATAGATTTGAATATAGAAGGTATTTCTAAGGACAAGAGTGACTACATTTCTAAAATAACAAAGGATTATGGTGCTGAGATTATTCTCCTTCAAGAGACACATACGGATACTAAAAAAATCTTCGTTGAAGAGGAACAATAAAAGGTTATGTATTAATTGATTATCTAATTAGTAAAATTTATGGTTTAGCTTGTTATGTTAAAAATTCTTGATTCACAATATCGAGTTAATCCAAAAGGCTAATTTGAGGAAGTTTTCTTTATCTCTTTCAAATTTTGTATTTTTGATATTCAGTTCTTTTTCTGCTTTTGTCTTTTTATTTCCAGATTCGATGTGGGCACCTTGAAGAAGTCTCTGTTTCCATCAATAGAAGATCACTCTTGAAGAAAGAAATCCCAAATATATTTCAGCTTATTTTTGTACTTTCACACTTAGACGGGGAGCCAGGGTTTTTTTTTTTTACGGGGGGGTTTTTTCCTAGGCTTTTATGTGATACGCCGAACTGTATGACACCCCGTCACTAACCCCTGATCTGTATGCTTTATTGTTTGCTAACGAAATATTGTAAGCCAAAAGTTCAAAAGAATATATATATATATAGTGGCAAGTGCGGAAAATGAGAATAGCACTCAAGATATATATTATGTAAAATTTCCATACATCCCTGCACTCACTAACAAAATAAATATGCTCATAAAATCGTTTTCTCATAACATAAAAGTAGTTTTATACAACATTTCAACCTGTAGCGCATTATTTTCTAAATTGAAGGACGTCGATCCTATGTTGGATCAGAGCGAATTGGTTTATAAGATCCCTTGCAGTGATTGTTCGAAGAGTTACATTGGCCAAACTAAACAATATCTAAAAAATAGAATAAGTCAGCACAAATATGATTGTCAAGAAAAATATAGATCTAAAGATACTAAGACAGCCCTTGCAACCCATTATTTTGATAATAAACATCAAATTAACTTTCAAGCGGTTTCTATTTTGGACATAGAAAGAAATTAAACAACAAGAACCATCAGTGAGATGATATACATAAAACTAAATGATACCGTTAATTGGCGAACTGACACACAAAATTTGAGCTTGATATATAATGACATATTAGATCTTTTCAAAAACAAATATTCATAACAGTGAATTGAGGAATTCAACTTTTTAACAACATATTCTAGACCTGTTGTCGAACAGGTTAAGATAGAAATAAATATTTCAGTTTCGGAACACTCATTGACCGTAACACGTTGTTGTGATGTTTTGCAATTTGTCTCAAAAGCATTTTAGACGGAGTTTTCCAAAGTTTCCCCAAAAGTTCTTTTTCAATTTGCTCAACAAACTAATATTAAGATCCTTTGTGTGTAAAACATAAGTTCGAGTTTGGTTAAGGTTTTTTCGATTTTAAATATGTGTTTCTGTCAAATCCAAATAGAAAAGTAAAAGACAAATAAATTCAAATAAATGTAATTTTAATATATAGTTTCAATTGTACGATTTTGTTACCGATTGTTGTATATGTTTATTTTGGAACCATTTTTAATCCATTATTCAATTTTTATATCAGATGTATTTGTATCATATTTGATCTCTGTGAAAAAAAATTTCTCTTTTGTAGCCCTGAAGAAGTAGAAATATATCTACGAAACGTTGGCAGTAGTCGAATGTAGTTTTTGACCAACTGCTTTCCTCAAAATTCCATGAAAAATCTTAACATGAAATCATTAATTTTTTGCTTTCATTTGAAGAAAAGTGCTGCAGACTCACATCGAATGCTTGTCGTAGCATATGGTGATCATGCTCTATCAGAAGCAACATGCCAAAGATGGTTTCGACGGTTCAAAAATAAGGTTTTTAAAATGAGAAATGAGAGAAATGAAGAACGTGGAAGACCTCAAAAAAAGTTTGAAGATGCCGAATTGCGAACGATATGGGATGGAGATGACACTTTGGATCAAAAGCAAATGGCAGTAATGTTAAATATTGCAAAAAAACAATTTCTGTTCGTTTGAAAGCTTTGGGAAAGATCTAAAAGAGCCGGAAATGAGTGCCACATGAATTGAATGAAAGACAGATGGAATACCGAAAACGCACTTGTGAAACTTTGCTTCAAAGACACTAAAGAAAATCGGTTTTGCATCGGATTTTTACTGGCGATGAAAAATTGATTTATTTCAGGAATCCTAAACGGAAAAAATCATGGGTTAATCCGGGACAACCATCAACATCGACTGCAAAACTAGACCGATTCGGCAAGAAGACAATGCTGTGTGTTTGGTGGAACGAGAAAGTTTTGATGCACCACGAGCTCCTTAAACCTGATGAAACCATTAATACTGATCGCTACCGACGCAAATGTTCAATTTGAACCATGCATTAATCGAGAAACGACCAGAATGGGCCAGTAGACACGGCAAGGTAATTTTGCTCCATGACAATGCACCTGCACACAAAGCAAAACCGGTTCAGGATACAATCAAAACTCTTGGTTGGGAGCTGTTACCTCATCCGCCGTATTCTTCTGACTTGTCTCCTTCCGACTACCATTTGTTTTCATCGATGGGAGACGCATTGGCTGAGCAGCACTTTGATTCCTACGAAGAGGTCGAAAATTGGGTGTCTGGTTGGTTTGCTATAAAAGACGAACAATTTTATTAGGCGTGGTATCCACAAATTGCCAGAAAAGTGGTCAAAATGTGTAGAAAACAATGGCCAATACTTTGAATGAAATTTTTTGCACTTTCTCATTAATATTTAGTTTCTAACAAAAAATGCTCATTTCATACCGGTACACAGGACATTGCTTTCATCGTAGTTAAGCTACTCTGCTAGCTAACCCTGGGGCTGATAAAATTCAAAATTCATGGAGGCTGGCGTTCTTCAGCGGTTGAAGAAGGCTACATTGATGACTGCTTATCCAATAAAATAAATATTTCGCAAAAAATCCTTGCAAATCAAAAAGCAGCATCTATCAGTAGTGTATGGGACCCACTAAATAAAATACCAGTTGATTCAGATATTTCCAAGAATTCATCAACTTCATACATTGAAATAAGACATAATGCTAACAAAACATCAAACGCCTACAAACTCTTCTATTACCATTCATAATTGTACCCAAGGAATAATCAATATTAATTATTACAACGCAAAAATTTTAATATTGGAGGAGATTAGCCGTGGATTTAGTAACAATGTGAAGGTTATTTGGGTTCTTGGCTATAGGGGCTATTTATAATCAAACAACAATTGGTACATACACCTATATTTCGGAACTATATTGGTTCCTTCATCAGGATGCTGAAAAAATTTTTTAAAATCACACAAAAACCCAGTTTATACTAGGTATGGGGATAAAAATCTTAACAATAAAAATACCTCTTTAAGACAGGTGTAAGAAAGAACTATCTACAACTAAAACATAATGTTACTCACATGTGTCAGCTGCTGTAGAAAATAGAGGCAAACTGAATGGAAAACATTCCTCAGAATATAGCTACGAGGCTATAATATCAATTCATCAAAATGGAGACATGCAAAAACCAACGGTTACAAACAGTATTTATATGTTAGGAGAGAACACAGACGAGAGCAGAGAAGGCAAAAGAGACTAATTTCAAGTCTATGAAAACGAGGCGGTGGCGTCTATCGAGGTACGGGGGTCATCTTTTAAGTCTAGATGCAGGAGATAACTGTAAATGTTACTGAGACCTTTTATGTCTGTTCTTTTATTAACACTATTATTGTTTTCGTTAATAAAGCATATTTCTTGGAATATTCTTTTATGATAATTTTGCAAAAGGAGAGGACCTTCGCTTGCTCAAAATTAAACGAGTGAAGGTTTTTTGCATGATTGGACAGCGCGCAATTTTCGGATAAAGACCTGATGTCACTTCGATGACCAGAAAAACGACGTTTCAAGGACTGAGATGTTTGTCCTATATAGATGCTGGGGCAATCATTACAAGGGACTGAATAAACACAGTCAGACTGGTTAAAAAGAGGAATTTTGTCTTTTAATCTGGAAAACAGAGCTCCATTTGAGAAAACGTTATATTTGGCAATCTTTAGATTTTTGATGTTGGATAGAATGTGGATCAACTTATTGGTGAGACCAGGAAGATAGGGCAGGGAGGCAAATTTTGGGATATCCAACTCTGAGTTGGTGGTATTGATAATTCTTCCTTCATTGTTCTGGGGTGCAATGGAAAGTTCTTCTTGTGTTGTTGGGGTGCAGTAAATGAGTTTATTAAGAAGGCCTTTAGGGTAGCCATTCTCTCTGAGGACGTTATACAATTCTCTGAAGGCTGTCCTTTGATAATCCTGGTGTGCAATCTTATGAATTCTATCTTTCAAGTTAAGGATCACGTTCACTTGCACTTTCCAATCATGATTTGATCGATAATGGATGTATCTGCCTGAACTAGTAGGTTTTCTATACCAGTTTAATCTCAAGGTGTTGTCTGGGGCTCTGATAACTCTTGTATCTAAGAAGGAACCGAATTCTCATTCTCCTCCTCCACCGTGAACTGGATGTGTTCATCATAAGAATTAAACACCCTTAGAAGCTCCTGTAATCCATCTGCAGGTATTGCTGTGATAATGTCGTCCACATATAGATATAGGAAGGCTGTTTCAAAAGAAAGGCTTAGAGACAAACATTTATTAATTCTGTCATGACGATGAATGCTAGAATGGGGCTGAGATTACTTCCCATGGGGCAGCCGAAAATCTGTGAGAAGTATTGTCCTTTAAAAACGAAATAATTGGCATCAAACAGGAATTTGAGGATCCTCAAAAAGCATTCTTGTGGTATATTTGTGACTGAGGCAATTCTTGCCCAATGTATCCTTATGATTCTTTCTGTGATCTCCCACTATATGTTGGTGAACAGACTAACTACATCTGATGAAACTATCACATAATTTGGAGGCAATTGGAGGTTGTTAACTTTTTGTGCAAACTCGTAAGAATCTTTCATAGAATAGTTGCTAAAATTCCCCTTGAAAGCAGTTGAGAGAAGGTCAACCATAAATTTGCTGAGATTGGAGGTGGGAGAGTTCAACGTTGAAAGGATTGGCCTCAATGGTACACCTTATTTATGAATTTTCGGTAGTCCATAAATGCCTGGTGGGGTGCCTTTATAATTGTTGAGCCTGGTTGCAGTGGGTGAATCAACCCAGCCATTATCTTTGATGAATTTGTTACTAGAGGTTTGGTATTTATTCGTTGGATCATTTTACTTATGGATTTTACTTATCATAAATGAAATTGATTGATTTGTTGAATTAAAATTTTTATTTTAATTCAATGCGAGGTGAAAAACAGTTATGTACTAGCAGAAAGTCTTTTGTTGGCCCTCAGCCTTAGGCCAACAAATGTATATTCTCTACCCTTGAGACATAACCTACTAATTGTCGCAGTTAGGTACACAAAAATTTTAAAAGAGTTTATCGACTTTGTCCAATAATAATTGAAAAATTAGATGAAGATTGATGTATTGTGAAGGGAGTTGAACATTGTTTTTCATACACTTTTTTCCTTCAGAAGATAGTATCCTACAATGGTTGATTTTATAGAATACAACTCAATACTCAATGTTCGAACATATCATAGCGTCATTAGCGAATGGATGCGGTTTCTCTATTTTAATTTATCGAATATAAGTATTTACCTTGTACAATAAGTAATTGTACAACAGCGTTCGATGTGCAGGGATTAATTTTATTTACAATGTAATATAATTCGGCAAAGTTTCGGGCAGTGCCTTTTTCCAAGCCTTCGAAAATAATTTATTTCAAGTCATTTTCCAACTTATCTTGTTGGATGCCATTGAGGTTATATTATTAAACCCTACAGATCAAATGCTTTGGTACAATCTATTTCAATGTGTACATTTTCGCCACTGTCTCAAGAAATGATAATTCATTATGAATTATTGCATTCATGGACAAATATGTCTATGACTGCAATAAAATGCACCATCTGGCGGTAGATATGGAGATTCACAATGCCCATTATGAAGACTTCGACCATTCGTGACATTTAGTACACCTTTACAGCGCAAGATGGCAGACTTCTGTAAAATGAGAAGCTTGGAAATATGCCTTATTTGAGGTTATCCTCCTTAATACCAACACTGCATTGTTTACTAACCGTTGTTTATTTTTGAATCGCCGTGTTCCGAGTTAGTTTCGAAAATTCCTCAAAAAAACTGAATGAATGTGATCTTGAATTGCTTCTCATGTTCGAGCTTGGTGCAAAAGAGCTCCACTGACCGGTTTTCACAAGTGGACGTGTTCTGGTTTTTAAATATGAATGATTGTGTTCTTGGAAATTTAGGTTATTCGCATTTCCCGTGAGTACCATTTTTTTATTGAAAATTTTTTCACATAAGGTTATGAACAGAAAGCAGTCCAAAAACATTTCTAATTATTTCTATATTTGCTGTTCAATATGCATTATACAGATTTATACTAAATTTTCAAATTGAATGAGTCCTCTGCCCAGTTAAAAAGCAAAATTTATTAGTTTGGTTTTCCATGCAAAAGGATTTCTAATTCAAAACATTTCATACAAATTTTATATTTTCAAACTTCAATAATTTAAACGAGGATTTTGGTGTAGTACACATGTATGATCGAAAATAAGAATTTACCTAAAAATCACTACGCAAAAATGTATTTGATTCACTTTTTACACAAGTAGTATTACTTGGTACTTTTAAGAAATAATAATGGTTACCAAGTGGGCTTTGACAGAGCGGTAGGTATTTATTTTTTTATTGCAAAAGTTATTGAAGAGATATTTCGCTTAATAATTAAACTATAACTCAATAAATAAACTGTTCCTAATCATTTTGACTATATCCTTGATTTCTTCGAACCTTTACTGCAATTGTTGACAGATTCTTCAACATCAATGCATTTTTGATTGGTGAATTCTTCGTGAAAGTCTTAGTCATCCTTATTTATAGAAGTATAATTTTTGTGTTTCACCTCAGAATCGTCGAAAAAAGATTTTACTTGGTCCGATACTGGCGTTATAGGTATAGTCTATGATCCGAACCAAAATCGAGCTTCACCGAGCATTTTATAATAAAATAGAAGTAGATTTGAGAATGGTGAATAGGTTTGACCATAAAAAAACCTGGGTACGAAATTTTAATCTTTTCTCATTAAATATTTTTTTCAAACGTGGCAACATCAATATAATGAGAAAATTTGATACTGGACTTCACGTTTTTTGAGAACCGAACTAGATATACTGGATATTATAACCCGTGAATGTACACATGGCAGCCTATATGCGTAATATTCAATAGGTTATAGTTTTTCGGAACGTGATTAGTATCAGGTCCTAGACTCGGTATTTACTGAGCGATGTGTTAAATTAAACAAGAATTTGCCTTGTTTCGTTATATATTTTATATTTTCCAGTAGCGTGTGTCCTCAAAAGCTTCTTCAATATGAGCAATTATTTGATTTGTACAACAATAACATCAGACTTTAGTGAGGAATCGTAGACTGAATATTTGTTTTGAAATATTTTGAAATATTTTGAAAATTATGAATCTAATCTGCATTTTTTTTTCTGAGCACATATGTATATATTTATAACTAACATAAGTTATTTCAAAATTATGGAAGGAACTCAAGTAATGAATGGAAATATTTATATATACAGGGTGAGTCTTTGACCACTGCGTTAATTTTAACTATAGGTTCTTGAGATCTAAAGAAACACTTTTTCCATTACGGTTTTTCCATATTCAGCTGCGTTCAAAAGTTATAAGCATTTCAAGTTTTAACAGTTTAGTTTGAATGAAAATTACCTTCCACAGCATCCACTATTGAATCTGAATTGTTTAAAAACGTTATTTTCCCTCTAAAGTAATGATTCACTCACTCATGTTTCATCCGATGAGGTCCATATTCAGAAGGAAGATACGAAATATTAATTTTGTGGTAAAAAAATTCAACACCATAAACTAGATTTTTGTTGTTCTACCTTGATTTCTTTCTACTTCAAGATTATAAACCATTCCTTTTTAGTGAGAAATTCCAAAAAACTTCACAATTATTGGATGTTATCATCATACATTTGTAATTTTCTTCTTAAGATATCCAATTCATGAAAACCATCCTTTCTATGAACACTTCCAAGGCATGAGGTTGTCGCATTGCTTTTTTTTTTCACTCAAATCCAGAAAAAATCATCCATGATTTTCCAAACACTGATATTTCTGAAGTTTCTTCTTCTTGACAGAGACCAGTGAACAGGTCTATGAGGTCTCTTGATATCATACTGTTGAAAATATGAAAATCTTTTCCGAAATATTCAACAACATTGAATGATGTCACTACGAATATCTATTTTTGCTTGATGATTATTTTCTGTATTGAATCCCAATGAAAATTTACTTGGATAGATTACAAGTATTCCCAGATTTAGGTGTGCAATTATACTTTCTTGAAGAAATTGAGTTTGATCACCTAAATTTGTTTCTGAAAAACCAACTACGTGTTCTTTAATAAAAAAATGTTTGATGGATCATTAATATGAATCTATTCTGTTCAGACTATAATTTATTACTGAACATACGCAAATTTTTGGTTTTTATTATCAGAGTATTTGTTTTAATTATGTAAACAAAAACATAAATAATGAATAATGAATAATGGTTATTCATAGATTATGTCAAATTTGAATACCTTACTTACCATAGAATATTAATTTATTACCGAACCCCAGGAGAGAAAAAAATTTATAATTGCAAAGTTTTTTTAAATGAATGATAATATCTGTAACCATTATTGATTTTCAGTTATAATTTTTCTCAGAACAACTAGAGTGAATTATTATCACATTAAAATGTTATTGTAACGTCTCTGTAGTGGGAAGTTCCCAATAAAATAGTGTTCTGTGGTTCCTTGTTGTTTTGATTCTGTTTGAAACTGTCAACAGTTATTTGTACAATCTTTCTTCAAAAGAAATGTTCAAAATATTGAAAGGATAATTTCGATAGTTTGAAATTATTCAATTCAGTATGAAATGATTATGGCCAGAAAATGCATTCTATTCTAATCTTTCTTGTTCATGAGCCTATAGCTTCCAGTTTCAATATTGATTGAATTTTAATTAACCATATCATCATAACAAACATTCAGAAATATTAAAACTAAGTCAAAATCTATTATCTTCTAAGTTTCTGAACCAGGTTGAATCGGTATATGAAATAAAGATGTGAAAAAACTTCTATAAAGGTGCAAAACAAATCTAGGAGACTGAGTTCGAAGTTTTCAAAACTCATAAGAGCTTAATTTGAAGCATTCCTATGTTGGAGTAGATATAATTTGATGAACCCTGGAAGTCTGAAGCTATAAAGAACCAGCTCTTCATAAAGACAAGTCTTCAATTTAACAGGTCCTGACAGAAAATACATTACCTATTTCAACAGTCATCATGAAAATATACCGAAGTACCTATGTGACTGATGGAAATATTTTTCTCTATTTATTATGGAATATTATTCTGGATTTAATATTAAACAAGGTGCTAGACATCATCAATAATGAATACAGCAAATGGCAAGTTAGATTTTGTGGTGAATGTGAATGAATAAGACAAAATTGTTCAGTGGTTAATTTCATCTATAGTGTTGAGTGGTGGAACCATAGACTGGAGAGATTTCTCCAACCTTTTGTGAAAATATTTCATAAAGACATAAAATATGGCAACATTGAACAAATCTGATTATTGAATCATCTCAGCACAGAGTTGAATTTGGGCAATTCAGAAAATTTGGACAAAATTATATCGATTTAATTCACATACTTCAAATATCTAAAGAACGATGTAATTTAGGAGAAAAGATGAGAAATGATTTTATCTTCAAAAATTTAGAAAGCACTGACGTGAGGTCAGTTGGCTTAGGCGCTCTTGTAAACTACTACAATTATTTAAATTTTGAAAATCATATCTCCAGAACTATTAGCTTGTCGAAGTCGAGAGTGGTATTTTTGTATACGTCTGATAAAACTGCACCATAAAAAAATTTTAATTGAACAGTGTCATTTGAAAAAAATTTTTTTGTTACTCCGAACCTATTCGGCCGATTTGACCGAATAACGAACTTAGCCGAGATATTTATACCTCAAACCTATTCTGAAAGTTTCAACTCTCTAACTTCATCCGTTCGAGAGTTATCGTGTTTACGGAACGGACGGACGGACAGAATCGATTTTGACCACGGATTATTCATCAGTAGGTCCAAACAAAACGATTGATACCACTTTTGCCCAAAAATTCGAAAGTCACAGACATTTGGGCAAATTGATAAGCACTCTGTTCAGGTGAACAAGAGCGCCAAAAAGAACGATGATTCCAGGAAGTACAAGATATGGACCTTTAGTTCAAGTGATATTTGTTTTTCATGAAATTTAACCAATCTGTACAGTAGTAGTGAGAAACCCACAAGAAATGGAATAAATCTAATGATGCCATAATATGCATGACTGTTATAAAAAACCTTTTACAATAGATCATTTCAATTGATATTGTCGTTTGAATATTACAGGCGAAAATGCAATTTTTTTATGAAATTCCAACACCCTATATCTTTTGAACGGGGCCAAATTTGGAAAAATGTTACAGGAAGAAAATGTTTCTTTTGACGAGAATCTATGGTTATAATTAACTAACGCTGTGGTCAAAGACTATATAATTATTATATATAATTATATTACATATAATAATTGTAATATTATATTATATCAATATAATTATATTATATGTAATTATAAATACCCGTGTGAAGTTAGCAGCCGATATTGAAATTCTGGCTGCTGGGTCGTAGCAGCCGGAACTGCGAACTTGGAAATCTCCACTAGATTTTTAAGAAAAAAGAACTAGAGGGTTTAGTATCATGCGGAATATGATCCTCTGAAGTCTCATCAACAATTCAGAATATTTCTATTTTGAATATTGGCGAGTCAGAATTATTATGCAACAGATTCGAAGCGTATATGAAAAAAATGTTGTGAATCCATAGAGAGAAAATAAATAATCAGAATCATGATTTGGAATTGAATATAATTATAGGATACATCTACGAATTTATATTCTCTCTCTTCCGAACTACTCAATCAATAATATTTCGGACAATTCGTACTTTTAACAATTACCCTTATCCGTCGAAATGGATAGTGCTCGTGTTCAAATCTGCCATAAGAGTTGAAGAAAAAGATGTTTCACCCTGAAAGTTCAGTATGTTGAAGGGAATGGAACGTTCTTTTCGAAATATAAACCGAAATCACTTACAAGCCGTCGGTATATCCGAAAATTCGTACTTTGTTAAATTAGCATCAGACGTCGGAATGGCTAGTGCTCGAGTTCAAAGTTCCTAAAGGGTTGAAGAAAAAGATGTTGCACCCTGAAAATTTAGTATGTTGAAGGAATTGAAATGTTCTTTTCGAAAAATAAGCCGAAAATCACTTACAAGCCGTCGGTATATCGGAAAATTCGTACTTTGTTAAATTAGCATCAGACGTCGGAATGGCTAGTGCTCGAGTTCAAAGTTCCCGAAAGGGTTGAAGAAAAAGATGTTGCACCCTGAAAATTTAGTATGTTGAAGGAATTGAAATGTTCTTTTCGAAAAATAAGCCGAAAATCACTTACAAGCCGTCGGTATATCGGAAAATTCGTACTTTGTTAAATTAGCATCATACGTTGGAATGGCTAGTGCTCGTGTTCAAAGTTCACGAAAATGTTGAAGAGAAAGATGTTGCACCCTGAAGATTTAGTATGTTGAAGGGAATGAAATGTTCTTTTCGAAAAATAAGCCGAAAATCACTTACAAGTCGTCGGTATATCGGAAAATTTGAACTTTGTCCAATTACCCTTATACGTCGGGATCCATAGTGCTCGAGTTCAAAGTTCCCGAAAGGGTTGAAGAAAAAGATGTAGCATCCTGAAAATTTAGTACGTTGAAGGGATTGAAATGTTCTTTTCGAAATTTAAACACAAAATCGCTTGCAAGCCGTCGGTATATCGGAAAATTCGTACTTAGTTAAATTAGCATCATACGTCGGAATGGCTAGTGCTCGTGTTCAAAGTTCCCGAAAATGTTGAAGAGAAAGATGTTGCACCCTGAAGATTTAGTATGTTGAAGGGAATGAAATGTTCTTTTCGAAAAATAAGCCGAAAATCACTTACAAGTCGTCGGTATATCGGAAAATTTGAACTTTGTCCAATTACCCTTATACGTCGGGATCTATAGTGCTCGAGTTCAAAGTTCCCGAAAGGGTTGAAGAAAAAGATGTAGCACCCTGAAAATTTAGTACGTTGAAGGGATTGAAATGTTCTTTTCGAAATATAAACCCAAAATCACTTGCAAGCCGTCGGTATATCGGAAAATTCGTACTTTGTTAAATTAGCATCATACGTCGGAATGGCTAGTGCTCGAGTTCGAAGTTCCCGAAAGGGTTGAAGAAAAAGATGTTGCACCCTGAAGATTTAGTATGTTGAAGGGAATGAAATGTTCTTTTCGAAAAATAAGCCGAAAATCACTTACGAGTCGTCGGTATATCGGAAAATTTGAACTTTGTCCAATTACCCTTATACGTCGGGATCGATAGTGCTCGAGTTCAAAGTTCCCGAAAGGGTTGAAGAAAAAGATGTAGCACCCTGAAAATTTAGTACGTTGAAGGGATTGAAATGTTCTTTTCGAAATATAAACCCAAAATCACTTGCAAGCCGTCGGTATATCGGAAAATTCGTACTTTGTTAAATTAGCATCATACGTCGGAATGGCTAGTGCTCGAGTTCGAAGTTCCCGAAAGGGTTGAAGAAAAAGATGTAGCACCCTGAAAATTTAGTATGTTGAAGGGAATGAAATGTTCTTTTCGAAATATAAGCCGAAAATCACTTACAAGCCGTCCGTATATCGGAAAATTTGAACTTTGTCCAATTACTCTTAAACGATAAAACTCATGGGTTAATCCGGGACAACTATCAACATCGACTGCAAAACCAGATCGATGCTGTGTGTTTGGTGGGGCTCGAAAGGTGTGGTGTACCACGAGCTCCTAAAACCTGGTGAAACCGTTAATACTGATCGCTACCGACAAAAAATGATCAATTTGAACCATGCATTGATCGGGAAACGAACAGAATGGGCCAGAAGACACGGCAAGGTAAAGTTGCTCCATGACTATGCACCTGCATACAAGGCAAAACCGGTTCAGCGTTTAATCAAAACACTTGGCTGGGAGCTGCTACCCCACCCGCCGTATTTACCAGACTTGGTTCATTCCTAAAAGAAGGTCGAAAATTGGGTGTCTGGTTGGTTTGCTTTAAAAGACGAATAATTTTATTGGCGTGGTATCCACAAATTGCCAGAAAGGTGGTCAAAATGTGTAGAAAACAATGGCCAATACTTTGAATGAAATGTTTTCCACTTTCCCACCAATAATTAGTGTTTAAATTTCACAATTTCAATCATTTCAAACCTGTTTACCTGATAAGATCATAAATAATAAAAAAATCTTATACAGAAGGTTACTCGCCTAAAAATCAAATGTTTCAAATTTTTGAAAACAGAACCAAACAAAATATTTTACAAGTACAGGCACAAAGACGACTACAAGGCCTTAGATATTAATAGCTCATCAAATTGTGGAAGACTACGAAGCAATGACAACTCTTTCCCAGCTCTCGTTCCTGCCTATAGTGTCCAATTAAAGTTGAATAAAGCAAAGAAAAAAGGCTTGATCCAACTTTAGGATCGGAAGTGTTGTCCCTACTTATGCGTTTCGTCCCTGACGCACACATTTGGACTCATCAGTATGGCTTGTGTGCGCCATGCCATAGATGCAGGGGATGTTAGAAGTTTGAGGGAGCCGCCGGGAGTTGAACCCGGGCACCTAGTACCTAGTCAGTATGAAACTTGAGCGCTAAACTCCTAGCCACCGGAGCGCTGTGAATTAAGCTATGCGTGGCTATATAGAGTGCCGCCAAGAGATCCCTACGCACTCCCCTGCCGCTGACAGAGTGCCGCTACACAACTTTGTGACTTCCAGAGGATATCCAGCAGTGGTATAGAAAAATATATGTATCCAGAAACCTCAGATGTAAGAGATCCAGAGCCTTGTATAGATTATATAAGCGATGAAGAGTGGTTGAGTAATTTTGACCTGAAAAAATCTGTATAAGATTTTTGCCTGTATTATACTGTATTCTCTGATTACAAAATATTTGTGAAACATTTCTAACTGTAAATGAAAATATTTGAAAAAAATTATATTTTATTTCACTAACATCAACTATCATACTTGAAATATTGTTGGGAGGTAAAACTCATTAAGAGCCAAAATTAAATTTTCGTCCGCTATGAGTCAAGTGTTAATTTAAAAAAATTAGAAAGCCTTGACGTGAGGTCAGATTGCTTTGGCGCTCTTGTTGAGCTACTTGCGAGTAAATATTCAAACCTTAACAAATCTATGAGCTTTCTGATGGGGTGAACAATAGTCTTTTTCCGTACTAGGGACAATGTGATGCAAATATGAAAGCCTAATGAATAAACAAACCTTTATCTCAATTTACAATAACTACTCATAATTTTCACCAAATTTTGTTCTATGCTTCTCCTAAAAACTTACGTCATTGCTTTTCTGAGTTTTGACAATGCCATCAATTTTCTTTCTCTATGATAAAAAATTTTTTGATTGATATTACGTATGTGCTTTTCTGAATTTTGACAACGTCATCGACATCGAATTCTACCTCTATGAATTCTATGAAAATTTTGATTGATATTACGCCAACTGACACTGATATCTAGGTCCGCAAGTTGTCAAACGAATATCGATCTGTGATGGCAAATCTTTCAATGACAAAGCTCGGACTTCATGACATTTCTATTTTTCTCTTGAGTAAATGAAAAAAATGATCATATATTCAGAAGGGGGGAAGCAACGACACTGAAATTTGAGGATGAGTAAGATATCGGTAACCTCAATAAATATACGGATTTTTATTTAAATCTAAATGAAGTCTTAGGAGATATTGAGTATTGAAAATTTTTTTTTTGGGAATTTTTAAAAATTTTCTAGCGTGACGATTTCTGCGAAGCCGTTTCGTTTCAGCCTCCCTCAATAACATTCCAAGTATCAACTTGATCGGATGGATATTCTAGTAGTTATTGAGGAAACAAAATTTCAGATGCTCATAACTACTGAACCATCCGACGGATTTGGCCCAATAACGAACTTGACCGAGATATTTAGACAATTAACCTATTCTGAAAATATGAAAACTCTAGCTCATCTCTTTTGGATGCTAGAGAGGATACGGCCGGCGGAACGGCCGGCCGGACAGACTCAACTTTCGCCACGAATTCTTCATCAGGGAGTTGAACCCAATCGATTGAGACCATTTTCGGCTCGATATTCCAAAATTACAGACATTCGGGCAAAATGATAGGCACTCTGTTCGGGTGAACAAGAGCGCCAAAAAGAGTTAAAATGATTCAAATTTTTTTTAAAAAAGGGATTGAGTGGATATTTTGAATGATTTACCATTCTTCCTTTTTTAAGAACGTATCCTCCGTTATTTGACTCTCCTGAAAAACTTTGATTTTGTTACTTAATGACTTTTATCTCCAAACAGACGATATCTTGAACTGACTATACCATAAAAATATAGAAAAATACCTTTTTCTAGAAAATTATTCAACCTGCATAAGCAGATATGCTCAGTCTTCAGGAATATTTCAGGTTATCGAAAAATATCAACCATAATCCCAGTTTTCGAATACCTAGGTTCAGCTCACCAAGTACGTGTAATAGATTCTCGAATTCGGAACAGACTGTGTTCGCCGAGAGAAAGGATATGAAATGTGGAAATAGTTGTAAAAATATTTCCTAATACCACATTGTGAAAACAGCTATTGCACAACATCAATTAAATATTGAAATAGTTTTGGTAAAATTTTTTTATCACGATAAATCGCTGAAATCGTTGGCATCTCTGAACACCAATAAGTGATTGTACGAAAAAATGCGTTAAACGGCAAACTGCGATAAACATTAGCGCCAAACGCGATTGTGTGGTATTTGGGCGGTGAAATATGCAGAGCAAGGCAAGTCGTACGAGTAGGAGAAAGAGATAATTAAAATCCGATTCGTTGACTGTGAACGATGGCTTTTGCATTCCGCTCTCGTTTTTCGCGAACATGTGAATTGACGGTTATTATGTCAGTTTCGTGAACGATATCTTGTGCTCCTCGACGATTGGATTTTTTAATTAGAGATATCTTATTGGTGAGTAGAATTCATGCACTCGCACTGGCGGGTTGATTTTATAGGCAATTTTGTGCTTTGGAGCCTTTACTCAATACAATGTAGGATACACATATTTTTTGGACTATCAGAGGCAGTTTTCACATTCGAATATGGATTGAGTAATGCTAACATTTACTTATATCTTGATCAGGGTGTCCCGTTACTCGAAAATAACCTGATATCAAACAAAAGGCCAAAATACACCAATTCTAAATAAAATAGGAAGATATGCAGAAAAACGAGAATTTCAGCGCTCTTCTTCTCAACCGGCCGGCAAAACATACTCAAGTTTGACCACAGAGTCTTCATCAAGAAGTCTAACCCAATCGATTGAGACCATTGGTATGATTCCAGAAAGTTGAAACCATGAATAAAGTAAGTGTTTCCGACGAATTTTTCAGAAATGTCTGAAACTTGGAGAACGAATACGTTATGGTCCCGATATTTTATGATAAACACAGTTTGCCGAGTAAAAAAAGTTCTGGATATTGCTACATTTCATGAATAAACTGCCATCATTAAAATTAAAGATGGAGTTCGTCCTGACAAGGCCAAAATTGTTACTGAAGGAAACAGGAAAATTTTGAGTGAGGTACCTGATGAAATTCACCTAATGATCGAGTAGGTAAAGGGTTTTGGATTATCTGGTGGCTGTAGAAGAATGGAATGAACAATAATGAGCATCGACGATATAGATGATAAAGGAAATTGGTCATTTATTTATCTATATCTTTCGCTAAATGCCAAGACACCAAAAATAGATGATTTGTAAATATAAGTAGGTATACGGAAAATTAATATAGCTGACCCGCAAACTTTGTACAGCCTCACAGTCCATTCTTTAATGCTTTAGTTTTTCTAATGCTTATCCGGCTACTCGGACCTGTGTGAACCTGCCAGACCGTTTCAAGCATACCGTTTGTCGGAAACACCCGAGCGTGGGACCCAGTGGCATTTAGGAAATTTCTATTGAACAATGTGGTAGAGAGTAGATGTGGGCGATTATGATATATACTTAAAAAATCAATCATTCGATTATAGAAATGTCTCGGGATATCTCGAATATAAATAACGGTTAGTAGTACTAATCTATACAGTACAGCTGAGTGGGGACGAGACATATACGACAACACGATCTTTCGCTCGTATAATCGAGTGCTGCAAAATTCCCTCTCGACTTAGACAAGATACGATTATACGAGATACGAAAGACGATTATGCAGCACTCGATTATACCAGTCATGCCATGCCATCGATTTATCCCATCGATTTATCGGTATTTCTACCGATTTAGGGTCTGATTTACCGATTTTTCAGTTTCATAGATGTCAGGTCGAAATGAAATATTCTACCAAATAAATAAATTTTAATAATGATATTCAAAATAAACTCACAATTTCAGTCTTCTAAAAAAAATCACTTTGATTTAGAAATCATTGACGAATACCTAATAGAATATCACAGTTGACGACGAGATATTGTCGATTATGGTATGATGAATGATTATTTGGGCTATTACCAATAATAATAATCATTCAACATAATATCACAAACAAAATATTAAGAATAATAATTATCGAAAAGGTTGTAACAACTACACTTATATAGATACTATAAGAATCCAACAATGAAATAACAATGAAAAACGATATGCAGCAAAAAAACATTTGTTAAGAAAATATAATATAAAAAGAAAATGAAGAATAAAATCGGTTTGAGGTCATACTTTCAAATTTACGTTCATCTGAAATATTAAAATTATTCATCTAACATCAGGTTTGGAGTCAGAAATATAATTTCATTAAGTTTGTTTGGTTTTAGCAGACTGCGTCTTGTATTTAAAATAAGTATATCCAGTCTTGTTTTTGATGGAAAAAAACCTTTCCGAGGATACCGAAGTGTTGCTGGTATCCAAAGGTACTCAGTTTAGAGACTTCGGGAAATATTTTTTCATGTGTCTCGCAATAAAGCAATGGATCTTCTTTGCGTGGCAATAAAGGGAACTTTATTTTTTTTTATTTATTGCTTCACCATTATTATACCTGATGAAGAAGGCCGTGAAGAATATTCTAGATCTATTGCTTTTTTGTCGAAGTGCAGCTAGGGATCATCTTCATCAGTCGTTTCTAATGCTTGAGAAGGCATGTTATTAGACGTGTCAGGGTTTGAGTGTTCTTGGTGTTTATTTATTAATGCTGCTACTTCTTCAGTTACCCACTGCTGTGCACGGTTCGCATTTTCTTCGTTCTCAAACGAAGCTTTCTAGAAACGCGGATTCAAGAATGTGGCTTTGGCAATTATTTTTGTACCTTCCAATCCAGATAGTCTTCTTGAAATACATCTAAAAGATGTGCTTATACGCTTCACAGCATCGAATCGTACGCTATATTATCATAAAACGCCATAAGTTGTTCTTACTACTAATATCATTCGATTATAAAAACCTATTAGTTACTAATTCAATCATCGATTATTAAAATTAGTAGTACAGAAATAATCGATTATTCCGATCATTCGTAATCGCCCACCTCTAGTAGAGAGAGTATCGTGGCTGATTATCGGAATGATCAGAGATAGTTATCATTCTGAAACATCAATGATTCCCTACTTCGAGAACCGTCCATCGGATCATTCACTTTTTTCAATTTTATCTTGAATGGTATGTGGCTTTATTTCATCAATAAGCAAAATCGCTAATAATTTGGTTCACTTGCAAAGGGAACCAGGGGGTTTATTTACAACCGTTATTCTTCAAAAGTTTATATCTCCGAGAATACGCAACTGAGCATAATGACGCTTGGTACAAAGTTTTATTATATCAGTATGAGTATCCAATAAAATTTGGTCCACATGCAAAGGGAGTAAGGGAGGTAATTTTCACCCTCTATTCTTCAAAATTTTATATCTCCGAAAATATTCAACGGAGCATAATGGCACTCGGTGTATCCTTCTATAATATAAGTATGAAAATCCAGTAAAATTTTAGTACATTGGCAAAGGAAATCAAGGGGTTATTTCCACCCCCCCATTGTTCAAAATTTTATATCTCCGGAAATACGCAACGCAGCATAATGACACTCGATTTATAGTTTTATTATATCAGTATGCATATCCAATAAAATCTTGGTCAACTTACCAAAGGAAGCCACAGGGTTATTCACCTTCATATTCTTCAGAATGTTATATCTCCGGAAATACCGCAACGGAGCATTCTGACACTCGGTATATAGTTTATTTATATCAGTATGAATATCTAACAAAATTTTGGTTCACTCGCAAATGGATGCAGGGGGGTTATCTTCACACTTTATTATTCAAAATTCTATATCTCAGGAAATACTCAATGGAGCATAATGACACTAGGTATATAGTTATATTACATCATTATGAATATCTAATAAAATTTTGGGCCGCTTGCAGCGGGAGTCGGGGGATTATTTTCACCCCCCTATTCTTCAAAATTTTATATCTCCGAAAATATGCAACGGAGCATAATGGCATTCGGTATATACTTTAACTGTATCAATATGAGTATCCAATAAAATTTTGGTTCAATTGCAAAGTGATGCAGTGGGTTATTTTAACCTCCTATTCTTCAAAATTTCACATCTCTGAAGATACGCAACGAAACCGAATGGCACTACGTATTTAGCATTTGAAGATGCTTTAAGAATATATATCGTAACATTTATAACACTCCAAGTGGTTGTATTAAGCTTGAGTTTAGTGCAAATAGATTTTAAATGAAATAACTCCTGTTTCTCAACTGTAATTGTCTGCTTTCTAGATGATTCCTTCACAAAAACGTTGAAAGGTCCTAACGACCTGTTATAAATATAGGTATCATCAGAGATCATCAAATTTTTTGACGCCTTGCACTGTCGTAATGATCAACTAATAAGGTGTAGGGACGTTTGGGTAATGGAAGCGATATCCTTTTCAATACCACGAGATTAATTGCCTCTTATTATCCAAAGTTACCGAATTAAAAAAGAACAATTCTATTTGACGGAATTTATCCGAGATCAACAAATTTTTGGACCCCCGCACTCTCGTTATGATAAACTAATGAGGTGTAGGGCGTTTGAGTATGGAATATGATATCCTCTTCAACACCAGGAGAATTAGAATAGAATGTAAGTAAAGAGATTTACTGATGATTTCATGTTATCTTACCTACTAGAATTTCTACCCTGACTTAATAGATTTTCATTATATAGTGATACGAAAGTGCATGTGTAGTGATACTTATTGGAATAGAAAAAAATTTGTAAGTGTGAATTACAAATATTTGGCCCACAAATAAGGTATTTGTGGAAATTAACTTTTTTCAAATCATTTTATAATCCAATTTTCCATTTTTGGACCTAGTGACAAAGAGTAAGGTAAGGCAATTTCTCAAACTGAAATATCCAAATTTAACATACGATGGAATAATTGCCATATTAACTGATTGTTTATTGGGGGATTTACTTGTATTGATCAGTACCAAAAAAAATATTTTGCTAGTGAACTCCGAAGAATTTTATTGAGAAATGTAACATTCAGGAGACGTCCAACTTATGGGCCTATAGTTGTCAAGAATATTTGGATACCTCGTCCAATGCTTGGTATGAGTCCAGAAATACTGCCGAGCGAAATGTTTCTTTTTCGAGGCCTGTCTAGATGGTGTTCACGATGCGGTAGACCTGATGCATTGCCGAGTGGTGGTCTGTTCCTAGTTGGAACATATCCATGTCATCATGTCATAAGTAGAAGACTCATAGGCCTATATGATTCCACATTGTGTTTTGGTTTAACATGTTTGGGTATCATTATAACCTCAGCATACCTCCATATGATGGGGAAATAGGAGATGCTCATGACTAAATTGAACTGTGTTGTGAGCAGTACAAAAAATTTCCTGTTGAGTTTTTTCAGATTTTCTGCCCTTATGAGGTCGAACCCAGAAGCCTTCTTATTTTTCAGTCTTCTTATCTCATAGGCTACTTCTTTTGATCTAAAAATTTAGATTGGTAAGGACATCAGACAGAACATCCAAAAAAATTTCAACTTCTGAATCTCTGATACCAATAAATTCAAAAAATTCTCTGGATTAGTTGACTTCGTTATGCTGGTTTGTGGTCGAGACAACTGATTTGTGAGTAAAGCTCTTCGGAGGTAATTTTGATATGAGATCATCGACATATTTGTGTTTTGCCAATAATGCAAGCTCATAAAGCCAATTATGATTATTATGTATTGTGGTGATTTATACGGAAAAACATTTTGAATAAACTTCCCTTTCCAGCCTTTGAATTCCTAGAACTACGTGGAAAATATGATCAATGAGATGTCAACGAAGACCTTTGTTTTTTAGTATCTAGCAACTGCTTCGAAAATACTCGCATCTTGATGACCATGTATCTTGAATGGGCTATGGTTTCCTCTTCTTCTCAATCAATACAGATTTAAATGTTATACAGGGTGAGTCTTTGACCACTGCATTAATTTTAACCTTAGATTCTTGACGTCAAAAGAAACATTTTCTTCCTATAACATTTTTCCAAATTTGGCCCCGTTCAAAAGATATAGGGTGTTGAAATTTCATAAAAAAATTGCATTTTCACCTGTAATATTCAAACGACAATATCAATTGAAATGATCTCTTGTAGGAGGTTTTCGATAACACTCGTGCATATTTTGGCATCAATAGATTTATTCCACTTCTTGTGGGTTTCTCACTACTACTCTACAGATTGGTTAAATTGCATGAAAAACAAATATCGCTTGAACTAAAGGTCCGTATCTCGTACTTCCTGGAATCATTAGTCTTTTTTGCATATAAAATAATTCCTCATCTTTTCTCCTAAATTGCACCATTCTTGAGATAGTTGAAGTTGAAAGGAATTGAATCGATATAATTTTGTCCAAATTTTCAGATTTTCCCAAATCCAACTCTGTGCTGAAATGATTCAATAATCAGATTTGTTCAATGTTGCCATATTTTATGTCTTTATTAAATATTTCTACAAAAGGTTGGGGAAATCTCTCCAGTCTATGGTTCCACCACTAAACACTATAGATGAAATTAACCACTGAACAATTTTTGTCTTACATTCACCACAAAATCTAAATTGTCATTTGCTGTATTCATTGTTAATGATGTCTAGCACCTTGTTTAATATTTAATCCAGAATAATATTCCATAATAAATAAAGAAAAAGTTTTCCATTACTCTTCGGTATATTTTGACCGTTGAAATAGGTAAAGTATTTTCTGTCAGGACCTGTTAAATTGAAGACTTGTCTTTATGAAGAGCTGGTTTTTTATAGCTTCAGACTTTCAGGGTTCATCAAATTATATCTATCCTAACATAGGAATGCTGCAAATTGAGCTCATATGAGTTTTAAAAACTTCGAACCCAGACTCCTAGATTTGTTTTATACCTTTATTAGCTTTATTTCATACACCGATTCAACCTTGCTCACAAACTTAAGAGATAATAGAATTTGACTTAGTTTTAAAATTTCTGAATGCTTGTTATGATGCATGGTTAATTAAAATTCAATCAATATTGAATCTGGAAGCTGCTCATAAACAAGAAAGATTAGAATATAATGCATTTTCTGACCATAATCATTTCATACTGAATTGAATAATTCAAAACTATCAATATTATCCCTAAAAAAATTTCCACTTTTTTTTTGAAGATACAAATAACTTTTGATAGTTTCAAACAGAATCAAAACAACAAGGAACCACAGAACACTATTTTATTTGGAACTACCCACCACAGGGACGTTATAATATTTTAATGTGATAATAATTCACTCTAATTATTCTGAGGAAAATTATAACTAAAGATCAATAATAGTTACAGATATTATCTTTCATTTAAAAAAACATTGCAAATATTAATTTTTTCTCTCCTGGGGTTCAGTAATAAATTAATATTCTATGGTAAGGTATTAAAATTTGACATAATCTATGAATAACCATTATTCAATATTTATGTTCTTGTTTACGTAATTAAAACAGATACTCTGTTTATACAAATCAGTAATCAGTAATTATAGTCTAAACAGAATAGATTCATATTAATGATTTAACAAAAAATTTTTTATCAAAGAACACCTAGTTGATTTTTCAAAATCAAATTTAGGTATTTCTTCAAGAAAGTATAATTGCACACCTAAATCTGGAAATACTTGTAATCTATCCAGGTAAATTGTTATTGGGATTCAGTACAGAGAATACCTGTTCACTGGTCTCTGTCAAGGAGAAGAAACTTCAGAAATATCAGTGTTTGGAAAATCATATATGATTTTTTCTGGCTTTGAGTGAAAAAAAAAGCACAGTGACAACCTCTTGCCTTGGAAGTTTTCATAGAAATGATGGTTATCATGATTTGGAAATTTTAAGAAGAAAATTACAAATGTATGATGATAACACCCAATAATTCTGAGGTTTTTTTGGAATTTCTCACTAGAAAGGCATGGTTTATAATCTTGAAGTAGAAAGAAAATATAGTAGAACAACAAAAATCTATGTTTATGGTGTTAATTTTTTTTTACCAGAAAATAAGTATTTTGTATCTTCCTTCTGGATATGGACCTCATCGGATGATACATGAGTGAGTGAATCATTTCTTAGAGGGAAAATAATGTTTTTAAACAATTCAGATTCAATAGTGGATGCTGTGGAAGTTATTTTTCATTCAAACTAAACTGGACTACAGAGGGGTATTTGCCCAATGTAAAAACTTAAAATGCTCATAACTTTTCAACGCAGCTGAATATAGAAAAACCGTAATGGAAAAAGTGTTTCTTTTGATCTCAAGAACCTATGGTTAAAATTAACGCAGTGGTCAAAGACTCACCCTGTATGTAGTCACTTTGCATCAAACTCCAATAATGAGATGGAAATGTCATTTAAAATTATGTTTGTCATTGGTTTATGTATTGATTAAGTCAAATTTTATCACTGTGTGTTGAGTTTTCAGCGATATTAAATAAAAGCTTTTAGAAAAAATATTATTCCCATCTCGCGAGGAAAACCTTGCGCGCTCTGAACTGCCAAACAGCGGAAAATATTTCCTCACATGTTAGAAAAATAATTATGTTGGCTCGAGCCGTTCCTGACCAACCCCTGATCTAATGATTCTGCTCATTATCATATACACGTGATTTATCATATTTCTGTAGATTACGCGAGCCGATATAATTGAGAAATTATGAAAAGAGAGCATATTCGGAAAACATAGGATTTTAGGAACGTGATGTACAACTCAAATTTCCGAGAGTTAACGAGTACTTGATCATTAAAGTCGATAACCATAAAAAATTAGAGACAATGCTAGTTTCATTGTAAAACTGGAGATGTAAAGAATGGATGAATAATTCATTAGAAAATTTGTTTCTTACAATGGGTGAGTATTTGACCACTGCGTTAATATCAACAGCAGATTCTTGAAGCGATGATTAAATAAAAAATTCAGCTTTTGCTTCATGATAGCCCATTAAATTGTATAGGCATACTTGTTTATGCACCCTGTTTATATTTTAGGTTCCAGGAAGTAATATTTATGATGAAATAAAACACATTTTTAATGCTGTTCGGAGAATGTCATATAATTTTCCATCTGCAAAACATTATTTCGGTTAAAAATCGTTTTGAATTTCTTGATGAGTGATTTTCTAGCAGAGTATTGGTATATATTAAACTCAATTTATTTTAGTCACAATTTAGTGGAACTTTTCATAAGGAAAAACTCGTATGTAACATCAACTTTTGCAATACTCTGAATTCTATGATTTTCCAATTCTTTAGATCATCGAATCAACACTGTTGCCGTTTTTTATTTTCTCTAAAAATCAACGATATCTATCTGTATTATCTTCTATGTCCTGGTTTGAATCCACAGAGTATAGAATAACAGGAGACAGCATAAGGTCTAAAAGCGATAATCGGAAAGGTTAATGCGCATAGATTAATTCAAATTTTATAATCCGTCAAGAAAATAGACTTATCGCACAGTATTGCCGATCGGTGTTTCAACCTATTTGCATCTACCGATATATCAAAAAGTTATCTAAATCTACTGATTCTTCAGTTTATCAGATATTATGTCAAAATAAAAACTTTCACCAAAATAACTGAACATGAAAAATTCGAATCGACATCGAAATGTATCTCCTATACCACTTATAAGATCGTAATGACTCCCGAACCTCGTGATTAAATGTGGAGGCTTTTTTTGGTATACCTGAATTTAATTTGTATCTAATGATTTTATTTTATTCATATATTAGATTTTCATTTGAAGAAAAGCAATCAGTAATGGAATAATACTATTTTCAAATTTCTCATTGTAAAATTTGAGTTAATGAAAAAATTAGACTTTTGGCAACGTTAGGTCTTATGATTAATAAGACACAAATATTTATTAGAACAATACTGCGAATGCCATGAAATCTTTGAAGCATACATAGTGGTCTTCGACGCTTTCGAGTCTATAGGATAGTTTATACAGTGCAATGCAAACAAGTCTCCCGATAACAGTGCTCGAAAACTCCAATTGCTCATTTCGAAATTTCAAAATCTCGGGGATGAATTATGCTAGAGCCGCTCATAACAATATTACAAAAATACACGTACACCATAGAAAAACAAAATAAATACAAGCCCAACTACCCTACTAAAATCGTTGACAATGTTATGAGCGCCCTCCAAGGTATAGCAGTACGAAAGTCTCAACTAATTCTCAACGATCGTGTCTAAACAGGCTAAATTCTACGGCCGCTCGCGCTAGGGGCAGTACATTAAATTTTCTTTCGAGTTAAAATAAGTCCTGACGACTTTCTATTATGGCATTATAATTTATATACAGGGTGGCCATTTGAAAACAAAACAGACGAGATTACAGACGAAATAAATTTTTTCGATGGAAACGCTCGGACAGGTCGATTTCTGTTTCGAAGGGGACAACTTAAGATGTAGGTTATGGACGCATAGCGCTTCAACCCTTGCTACTACAACCCTCACCCCCAAATTTTGAATAGGGAATATGGGGTGAGTGATACCTCATTTGAAAGATATTTTTATACTGATTTCAGCACAGTAATTGTTTTTATGCATTATTTCTCGAAATATTCTCAACTAAGTATTTAAAAATGAAGTGGTGTTTTCATGGCACTTGTAGTATTCTTTTGTGAAAAATGGACATTTTGAGCTTCAAAACAACCATGACACATTGATCCAATTTTGACGGAAATTATTGAAAACAATGCTGGAAATTATGTGGAAGATCAGATTGTGTTTCAGCAGGATGGAGCTCCTCCACACTACGCCTTAGCAGTTCGAGAATATCTGGATCAAAGATTTCCAAATCGGTGGATTGGAAGAAGGGGTCCCACTGAATGGCCAGCCAGATTGCCAGATCTGTCACTACTAGATTTCTTTCTTTGGGGGCACTGGAAGAGTAAAATTTACTCTACACAGCCCGATTCCATAGAAGATTTAAGAAGACGTTTAGTGAACGAATGTCGTCAAATCACTCCAGAAATGCTGCAAAATGTGCGTCGTCGTTTCGAACAAAACTTATTTCATTGTATGGAAGCTAATGGTGAACAATTTGAATATTTAATTAATTGATGTGAGTTTTTGATAAATTATTTAATTTACTTTGAAAAGTCTTATTTCTTAGATCAATACTTCAAATCGTTCTGATACCATACAGTTGGAGAATGATTTCAGTGAATAAAACTCCTAGTCGAACATCTGACCCTAGTAGCATTAACACGTAGGTACTGTATGACTTCATTTGCCCAGTGGTAGATGTTTTGCAATTTCAAATACAAGTACGGAAATTTTGGTGTTTCGGAAGCACGAAATGTCAATTATTCGCAAAAAATTAATTTAAGTGATAAGATTAACTAACGCATGAATATTTCGAGAACTAATGCATGAAATGAAAAAACAATTACTCTGCTGAAATCAGTATAAAAATACCTTTGAATTGAGATATCACTCAGCCCATCTTCCCTATTCAAAAACTGGGTTGAAGCGCTATGCGTCCGTAACCTACATCTTGAGTTGTCCCCCTCGAAACAGAAATCGACCTGTCCGAGAATTTCTATCGAAAAAAATTATTTCGTCTGTAATCTCGTCTGTTTCGTTTTCAAATGGCCACCCTGTATAAATTACTCGTAGTGAAGGCTAATGATTATTTCACATAATTATAATATAAAATAAATGGTATTATTTTTTATTATCATTCTCAATATCATTAAATTCTGAGTGTAAGAAGCAGTTAATCTTTAACTTTGCAACGACAAAAAACATTGTATTCGGTATTATTCAGAGAAATAGTGTTGGGGAGAAGCTGAACTATTATTGAAAATAACATAAGTAAAAATAAAAATGGAAATCAATGTTGAAAAATTAAAATGAACATTTATAAATGTTTCAAGTTTCTATATTTTCTTCTTTTTGAAGAATTATTTGTCTTTTTCTCAACAAACTTTCTATTCTGCTTGGTTATTCACCAGTGGAGCCAAATTGCAAGAGATGACTTAATAAGAAAATCTACGTTTTCATTGAAATACTTCACATTAACTTAGCCCTGTGTAATCAGAGTATAACTGATTGTTCCCTTAATATGGGGATGATGTGAGGCTGTATTAAGGAATTCATCAATTAAGGCAGTACAAGTTGCAACTATTGTCGCAACTTCAAGAGGCGGCCTTGTCAGATTTCCTCCATCATTAGTTTATTCTTTATAATTCATGAATTCATTAAACAACACCTCCTTTTCTAAAACTAATAACAAACAACAATAATCACAAGTTCTCTGGAACAGAATTCTTCAAACAATTAAACCAGCAACGCAATACTTGTCAGTATTGTTTCCAGTTGGCCTTGGAAACCAATGAAATGAACATGTAGAGTTCAAACTACTGTGTTCATACTTGGCAGGTTTCCTCACTATGTCCCAATTTACATTGTTATATTAAGTTAACAACCTGCAGTTAGAAAACAAGAACTACATTAGTAAAACGAGAAACAAAAAACAACATATTATCAAATTTCGTCAAATGAAGATAAAAAGAAAAGAGTATACTGTGAATCATTCGAAACTGCATCTCAAACATTTCAGTTCATGTTGCAGTACTTACTTGAGCAGCAATGTGTCACCATTCAGAAGAAAAAGACTCATTGGCAAACAATTTTTTCTAAGAAAATGATTTATTAGTTGCAGAGAATTAATTGAAATAAATGGATAATCATGAGAAAAAAGTTACTTACCAACAAAGTAATAATGAGCGAAGAATCTGTAATATGAACTGTTCAAAAATCTGGATGTTGAGATTTTTGGCTATTACTCAAAAGTGGACTGTTACCAAATGATTGAGTCAGAGATGTTAAATAAAATGTTTATTGTACAGAGTTCACATTCACATAATAAATAGGTACTCGCACGAAGTTAAAATATGTACAAAATTAACTACATCTAAACAGAGTAGACCTATTTACAAAGATGAGAGATTTGAGTGATCGAAGTATTGAGAATTTAAACTGAGAAAATGTTTAGTATGTCTCACAGTTGAACAAATTTGAGTAAGTTGTGTTGCATATTGTGAACTTGAGAAAGTTGAGAGGAGTATCACATTGATACGCGACAGACTTAAAGAGTGATAGAGAATGAAGAATTATGAGTTACAACGTTTACAGTGATAGCCTGTCGTATCTATCAGAAAAACAGAAGTTAACTACATAAATTATCTGTTTGAGTTGATCATGCATCAGATGAGACTTGAGAATAGAGAAAACTGTAATGATTAAGTATTTGAGAATTTGCTAAGTGTTTTAAGAAAGCATCTGTATCATACTAACTTAATTTGAGAAATTCATCATAGAATGATCAACGCTTACAGGAATAGCAAAGTCTATTAGAAAAGCAGAAGAAGATTACTATGACATTGAATAATTGATTTGAGATATTTAAAATGATAGAGTGAATTGAGAACATTATTGATTTAAGCCTTATAAATTATGAGAAGGTTGAAAAGAACAATTATAAATTATACTTAGATAGTCGAAGTCCAACCAACTTGGAGACATCGGGTGGCCTCTGTCAACCAGGTTCAGCACGGTTTATGTAAACCATCTGTCAAATTGAAAAGTCTTGAGTAGAAAGAAAAAACTTGTGGTTGTAGGGTCCTCCCCGATGCACCCAAGCTGGCACGTTGAGGTATCTGAAACTTATAAGGCCTGAGAAGTCTATTCATACAGAGTTAGAAATGCATACAAGTTATCTTACATAGTTTGATTGAGAGAAAAAGTAATGTTAGAGATGATAAAAATATGACAAAATATGGTAACATGATATGCACTGGAAATGAGTTTGAGTGAACATGAGAGAATGGTGAGCGAAAGGCAATTATGAGACTTCTAATTTGAGATTGGCACAGTCAGCACGTGGTTTTAGGCAGAAATTTAGAAAACGTGGAAAATATGCGATGTAACCTGCAGCAGAAGTGTAGAGAATGAAAGGTAGAGTGTATTAACGAATAAATGTGCTAGGATTGAGCTAATGTTTGAATGAGAAGATGAAAAGCCATGAAGGTGAAGGAACACATGTGCAGAGAAAGCTCGTGCATGTATTTAACGAAAAACTGTACTGTACCTTGTTGAGATGAACGAGTGAAACTTAATAAAAAGTCTGTCTTATGTATGGAGGAGTCTTGAAAAAGACTGTTGAGAAACTATATAAATCACTAGCACTTTTAAAAAAGAGAGGAAAAACGAGCGAGGGTAATAATTCAGGAACGAGAGTATGATGAATGAATGAAATTTTGACAGAGAGAGAATCAGCGCATGTTTTTTAAGGAACAGTTGGCCATTGTCATCGATTTCCGTATTGATCGGTGTCAGTTCCGACTTGAAGTTGGCTGCTTGAGGTGACCGCTTGAGGTTGATATCATTGGCGTAGAGTGGGTCATGAAGGTGGGTTAAAAATTCTTGCAATTTTTAACATGAACATTACTCTAAAATGAAAGTATGTTATCTACAGTGTGGAACAGCCAAATGGAATGAATTCGATAACGAATAAATGAGAGCGTGTTTGGAATAACGCTTGGACACGGCGATTTGTATTTTTAACTGAGCATTTAAAAAAAAAAATATATATATATAGGGTGCGTGACAGTGGCCAATACTCACTTTCTTATTTTAAATGCAAGCCCCTCTATATTATTAATTTTTTGGATTCTTCAGAGAATTCTAGACATAAATCATGTACAATGTCCTATACCTAACTTCAACTGTTTCGGAAATATCAAGTGTTTTCAGATTTATTACAAAAATTAACATTAAAAAGAAAATTATTTTATTTCACAAATTCGCTACATTACACTAAAAACCTTATAATTAATACTGATTATTTCTCAATAATTAAAAAAAAAAAACAAAAAAATATTAATGTCCATGTGGTAACTGTTCAAAATGCTCGCCGCGAACGTCTTGGCAACATGCTAATCTGGTATAGAAATGTCTTCTTACATTACTCAACATCTCAGGTGTAACTGATCTAATCGCAGGCGTGATTCGTCTTTTTAAGTCATCTAAGTTGAGGGGTTTAGTTTTGTATACAATACTTTTGACATATACCCACAAAAAGTAGTCTTAGTTAATTTTTGTAATAAATCTGAAAACACTTAATATTTCCGAAACAGTTGAAAATAGGTATAGGACATTGTACATGATTTATGTCTAGAATTCTCTGAAGAATCCAAAAAATTAATAATATAGAGGGGCTTGCATTTAAAATAAGAAAGTGGGTATTGGCTACTGTCACATGACGCACCCTATATAACTTTTATTTTTGAAAAAAATGCTGAGTAAAAAATACAAATCGCCGTGTCCAAGTATTTTTCCAAACACGCTCTCATTTATTCGTTATCGAATTTATTCCATTTAGCTGTTCCACACTGTATAAATAACCACAACAGTATATAAATGTTCCAAGTTTCGAAGACGGTTACACCTTAAAATTATGGCTCACTGAAATATATGATTGCTGCAATCCGAATTATGGAAATATTGTTTCTAAAGGACTTGGTAGGTTTTAAGGTTGCTCCTCGAAAGAAATATATTACGTCAAGTTCGCCTGAGAGATGCTCGCCACATTTCAAAAAGCGGTGTACTTGACCTTTTAGTTTTTGCGCATGCGCTGTAGTACATGCAAAGTCATTCTGGCATCAATTTTCAGTGGATTTGAACTGACATTCACAATACCTATGTTCTAATACATATGCAGGGTGAGTCTTTGACCACTGGGTTAATTTTAACCATAGGTTCTTGAGATCAAAATAATCGGTTTTTCCCTATATTCTTTTTCCAAATTCAGCTGCGTTGAAATCTTATGAACATTTTGACGTTTCGAATAGGGCAAATATCCCTCTGTAGTCCAGTTTAGTTTGAATGAAAATGACCTTCCATAGCATCCATAATTGAATCTCGATTATGTGATTCACTTACTCATGTTTCATCAGATGAGGTCCATATTTAGGGCCAGATACGAATTTGTTTCTGCTGAACGAATTCAACACCGTAAATATAGATTTTTGATGTTCTATCATAATTTCTTTCTACTACAAGATTATAAGCCATCTTTTTAAGAAATTCATAAAAATCTCCTGATTAATGGCTATTATGCTTAAATATTTGTAATTTTCTCCTTGTGCTTTTCAAAACATGAAAACCATCACTTCTAAGAACACTTCCAACGCATGAGGTTGCCAAATGGCTTTTTTCTTCTTTGAAATCCACAAGAAATTATCTATGCTTTGCGAATACAGATATTTCTGAAGTTTCTTCTCTTTAACATACTTTTTGAGTACTGACCTATGAACAGGTGGATCAGATCTTTTGATTTTAAGTTGATATCATATCATTAAAAATCACCATTAATTGATTTACCGTGAAGGTTAATTGTTTGAAGTAACTTGAAGAAGTCTTCAAACCACAGATGATGGCTAATTTAATCTAGTTTTCGAAGTCTGTTTATTTGACATTTATGAAAATTGAAAAATTTCCTGAAATTCTTAGCTTTTATAAAAGCTTCTTCACCTTGAAAACGACAGTAGATGTATGTTGAAACGTTGGAAAGAAGAACATTAATAAATGATGGTTATTGCCCAAATAATAAAATTTGCTTGATATCCTGTAGCTTGAATTGCATAACGAAATTCGCAAATTTATAAGTGCTCCATAAATCGGATATTTTCCGTGAGAACATACCTTGAAATTGAATGCGAAACAATGCACCATTATTCTATTCATTGAAGTTTATTGCGCGTTTTACGAATTCATCCCTGGTAAATTATTAATAGGGAATTATTATACGTATTCAAAGTGAACGATTTATAACTCCTAATCTGAAGACTGAATCATTCCTGATAAGCAAACCTTGGTGATTCCTGTATTGCTCCACACTTGTTTTTCGAACAGACTGATTAGGTAAAGATTTGGTCAAAGGTGTGTATTTTTCGAATATTTGGGCAAACGTGGTATCAATATTTTTTTTGGACTCACTGATGAAAAATCCGTGGACAAAACTGATTCTGTCTGTCTGTATGCATCATTAAGTCCGAACCGATTGAGGTAGGGAGTTTAAATATTCAGGGTTGGTTTTGCGAACGAACGAATATCTCGAATGACTCCTTTATAAGGCCAAATCAGCTCAGTAGTTCCGGGGTAATGAAAAATTTTTATTTTCAAAATACTCGAATACAATTCTTTCTGTGGTGGTGTTTTATCACACGAATATACAAATATCATTTTCATTTTTGACAGATTGATACTTCCGGAGATATTATTTTTCGAAGTCTGAATAATTGATCACATTGTTATCAACAATCTGGTATAGCGTAGCGATTATGTGCCATGGTTCCCATTCAGAGGTCCTCAATTCGAAATCGGATAGAACCTTATTTAAATTTTAGCAATATGTGGGTGACAATGCAAATACCCTTTGGTAATGTTGATTCAATATTTTGGCTTTGACGACTTCCTCTAAAAAAAATATTTAATTTATTTAGATGTAATTTTGTTTGGATTAGAGCACAGTTAAACATAATATGTTTCGCCATTTGCCATTTTCAAGATTATACGGGGGTTGCCTTTTGTATTTCGGGATTGGACAATCCTTGTGTTGCAATCTGCTAACTGACAGCTCTATCGTAAGGCTTGACATATTTGAGGTTATTGGTAGTCACAACGTTCTGACATATGCGCGCTTTGTTTACACTAACTCAAAAGATTTTTTGGGACAGAATGACGTTGATCACGTCGGGGTCACCAATGTAGGATCGAAGGTTATCCCTACTTATGCGTTTCGTCCCTGGCGCACACATTTGGGCTCATCAGTATGGCTTGTGTGAGCCATGCCATAGGCGCAGGGGTTAGAAGTTTGAGGGAGCCGCCAGGAGTTGAACCCGGCACTTAGTCAGTGTGAAACTTGAGCGCTAACCTCTAGGCCACTGAAGCACTCTGAATTAAGCTATGCGTGGCTATATAGAGTGCCGCCAAGAGATCCCTATACACTCCCCTGCCAGTGACGGAGTGCCGCTACACATTCCCTTACCAGTGACGGAGGAACGAAACCTAGTGCGTGTTACAAGGTCAGTAGGTGTAGCCGGGTGATGGCCACCCGAGCTGAGCTACACCACACGGTAAGGTGCGGACGGGTGATGTCCACCTAAGCAGATCCGCAATACCGCGGCAGATTATGAAAATTGTACGAATGGAAAAGGCGTCTAGAGTTTCGTTGGAAGTTGCAGAGAGGGAGCGAGTACCTATACCTCAAGCGTCAACCGTCTGCTATACCAAGACACGTCGTAAAGACAACCGTTCCCATCACATCGGGGTCACCAATTTTGGGACAGAATGACGTAGATCACGTCGGGGTCATCAATATAGGATCGAAGGTTATCCCTACTTATGCGTTTCGTCCCTGGCGCACACAGTATGGCTTGTGTGCGCCATGCCATAGGCGCAGGGGTTAGAAGTTTGAGGGAGCCACCAGGAGTTGAACCCGGCACTTAGTCAGTGTGAAACTTGAGCGCTAACCTCTAGGCCACTGAAGCACTCTGAATTAAGCTATGCGTGGCTATATAGAGTGCCGCCAAGAGATCCCTATACACTCCCCTGCCAGTGACGGAGTGCCGCTACAGATTCATCTTGCCCGAAAATTGGAATTAAATCGTGTACATTTTCGTTTGCTTATTTTTCACATCTTTCGACGTGGATTATTTCAACAACAGTGCATCGATGCCTTTTATATTTTGGGATTAGAGAACAAAAACAAATACTTATCGTTTTTTCATTGATCTTTTGGCTGACAATATTCAGTTAGCAAACAATAAAGCATATAGATCAGGGGTTAGTGAAGAGGTCTCATACAATTCGGCGTATCACATAAAAGCCTAGGAAAAAAACCCCAGTAAAAAAACCCTGGCTCCCCGTCTAAGTGTGAAAGTACAAAAATAAGTTAAAATATATTTTAGGGACTTTCTTCAAGAGTGGTCTTCTATTGATGGAGACAGAGACTTCTTCAAGTTGCCCACATCGAATCTGGAAATAAAAAGACAAAAGCAGAAAAAAGAACTGAATAACAAAAATACGTATCATATTCGTTTGAAATTTATAACCCATTCCAAGAAAGAATCGGAAACAGCCCTAAAACCATCTTGAAATTTATATATGGGACATTTATTGATGAGATGAGGTATTGTTTCTTCTGCTTCTCCACATTCACAACTTGCGCTAGGAACTGAGTTCCATCTGAATAGCATGCTATTGTTACGACCATGACCTGTTCTCAAACGAGTAAGAACTGTCCAAATTTTTCTTGGAAGATCAAAACCAGGAATTTTTTCAGAAGGATGAGAAACGATATACTTATTAAACATTTCGTAAGAGTTCCCCTCAGTCTTCCATGATTCTTTATCACTTATGTTCATATTGAAGAACGCATTATGCCATAATGGCTTACTCGACTTCAATCTGGGAATTCTATTTTGTGGAATATATGAAATAATTGGGAAAAGAACGATATTTGTTCCAATAATTCAGAGCTGCAGTCTGTCTGCGAATATGGGGAAGGACAATGTTAGACAAAACTGGTAACCAATGAACCGGTGTAGATCTTATGGTGCCAGTAATTATTCTCATGGATGTATTCAATTGTGCATCAATTTTTTGTGTATGTGTACTATTAAACTAGACAGAGCAACAATACTCAGCTGCAGAAAAGACTAGGGCTAGAGATGCTGTGCGAAGAGTGGAAGCATCAGCACCCCAAGATGATCCAGCTAATTTCTGAAGAATATTATTCCTAGTTTTCAGTTTAAGGCGCAGATCATTTAAATGAGCCTTGTAATTGAGAGATGAATCTAATTTAACTCCTAAGTATTTTGAATAAAAATTATGTTCGATATGAGAAACATTGAAAGCTACAGCTAATTTCCTATATTTTTCATGATTATTCAGATGGAAACAAGATACCTCTGTTTTGTTGGCATTTGGACATAATCTTCACTCAATAAAATAATTTTTTAAAATTTCCAAATCAGATGTTTTCCAGAGTATGGAAATCCGAATGTTGGTAAGCAATAGCAATGTCGTCAGCATATACAAATTTCTGGGATGATGTCGTGGGTAAATCACTTAGATATAAATTGAAAAGTAAAGGAGCTAAAACTGATCCTTGAGGAAGACCGTTTTTCAATGTTTTGAAATTGCTACTCTTATTGTCAATAAAAACACGAAACCTTTATCAGATAACATATTTTCTAATAATCGTACCATTTTCCCACACTTCAGATGGGTATAGAGTTTGAAAATTAATCCATCTTTCCACAGTGTCATATGCCGAAGATAAATCAATGAAAGCAGCTTCTGTTTTCAACCTATCATTAGCCCGATTCTATGAAAATTCGAAGGCTGAGAACCTGATCTGAACAATTTCTATTTTTCCTAGAGCCATCCTGGAAATTTTGTAGATTAAATTGAAGATTCAATTCTAATAAGAATTAACCTTTCTAATATCTTGAAAGGAACACTCAATAAACTGATGGGTCGATAACTACTAGGATCACAAGGATATTTTCCTCTTTTCTCAATATCTATTACTTTAGCCTTACGAAATTCGGAAGGAAAGTTTCCTGAATTCAGAATATTGTTATAGAAAGACAATAACCAAGACAAGGCCTTTTTTCCTAAATGTTGATGAATTCTGGATAAATTCCGTCAAAACCCGCTGCTTTTCGAGATTTGGTAGATTTGACTGCAGCCCTCAATTAATCTATATTGAATGGATGTGACACATGTTCTAAAGAAGGAGCTGATCTCCTGAATATGTGCAATTTTTTCTTCACATTCCTCATTTTGGATTGGGATATATTGACTGATTCAGATACATCAACTTGGCGGCGAGCGATTAATCTTGGATCAATTTTTGATGATGATGAGGCGAGGGGAGTAGTTTCACCTAATTTTCTCAACATATCCCATGAACTCCTACTAGAATGTGTGAAATTATTTTGATTCAACACTATCCCATTTCTCGTTTCGGCTTGTATTGATAAAATTGATTAATTAATTAATTCTTAATTCCCCATTAAGATCTGTATCATTTTGCATGCGTTTAAACCAATTGTCGAAGTTCTTTTGCCACTCTGATGTATCTCTAAAACATGCATTCTTAACGAAGCAATCGTTTCTTCAGGTTTCGAAAAACGTTGACCTCTAACTTTATTTTTTACGTAAGGAAATAAAAAGAAATCATTCGGCGCCAACTCAGGACTATACGGCGGATTACTCATCAAATAGATGTTTTGAGTGCTCAAAAATGCAGTTGTCTGAGCAGATGTGTGAGAGCTTGCATTGTCGTGGTGAAGAGTGATCCGTCTTCGACAGTTGGTTTTCCTGATTTCTGGGAAGACAACTGGCAAACAAATCGTTGGGCACCACTCACAATTGACTGTTCTCCGTTATTCTTATGGTACGATTGCGACATGCCCAGTTTTTCCGAAAAAAACAGGCGACCATTTGCTTGGAAGTGCTACGTGCGCGAGCAACTTTTGTTGGATTTAGCTCATCTTGAATGACCCATACAGTCGATTGCTGTTTACTTTCGGGCTCATACGCATGAATCCACGATTAATCACCTGGCACGATGTCATAGACGTGCTTCGAAGCACCGCGATCGTATTTTTGGAGCATTTCTTTCAACCAATCCACACGAGCCTTTTTTGAGCGATTGACAAATTGTATGGAATCCAACGCGAAGGAATTTTTTTGACGGTCAAATGTTCGTGCAATATTGAATGTATGCTGGTCCCACTAATGCCTAAGGTTGTCTTAATCTCACGAAAGGTCACATTACGATCTTGCAATATCAGTTGGTGCACAGCATCAATAATTTAAAAAAAAACGGAATTTGGACTTCACTAATTTCGTCTTGGAGTGAAGTACGAACTCGGTTGAATCAGCATACCATCGATAAACACTGGTCCTTGATGAAGCTTTATCGCCAAAAATTGAATTAAGTTCATTGATGCACTGTTGCTAGGTTAATTAACGTCGAAATTTTTAAAAAATGATCGTAGAAAAATGTTCACGATTCAATTCCATTTTTTGGGTTGTTCATTCATCTGCCACATTATTCCAGAATTCGGAAAAAGTCTCTCGTGTACTCGAACACAGTGCTTATAGATTTGTTATAGTTTGAATATTTACTCGCAAGTAATTCAACAAGAGCGCCAAATCCATCTGACCTCAAGTCAGTGCTTTATAAATCTTCGAAACTACATTTTCCCACCGTCCACAGGTTTAGTGCTCAGAGGTGAGAAATGCCTAGATTGTCTTCGTTTCCAATGAAACCTTGCTTTCAGAAACAGTCGAAAGTCTTATGCAAAACACATAGATTATTTTCTATATTTCAGTGTCGTAATGAGTTCATTACAGTACTGAAAACAGTGCTGTAATGAACTGTGCTGTAATGAACTCATTACAGCATTGTTTTTAGTTATATTTTTCGTTTTGTGGTTGACAAAATTGATATCCTATCCTTTCGAATGTCAACACGCGTCCATTGCATGTCATTTGTCAATATTAAACCTTTTAGAGATTTGAACGCACTATTCAAATTCAAAAGCACTAGGAGGTATAATCCCAATTTTTCACTGAATTCCAATAAATTTCTCACAATTCTTGACTGAAACAGAGAAAATATCGTCTAATACTCGTTGCAGGAGGCAATTCCAACACTCATGCGTTCAAAAACTCGCTCCTTCGTCGCTCTTTTTCGAATTTCGCATTCTTGTTGGAATAAAACCCCATTATGCAACTTGTTTTAGAATATACTATTACCATTCTCTTATAATTAGCGAAACGTGTTATGTTGCAGATAATTCCTGATTCCATTAAGAACTCAAGACGGCGGGGCCTACTCTTAAGGCCCGTGCAGCGCTGAGGAAGGTCCGGAGGGTCTTCCAGACGTCTGATCTAGGATACCCCATGTTGTTGCAGGTCATCTTTACGATAACACGCCTTGGTCGTTCTCCTAGAAAAAAAGTCGATTCGATTGCAACATAGTTAGACAATAAGAATTAGTTTTGTGTTGAGTGACAATAAGTGTGTTAAATTTTTAACCCAGAAGTATTCGGAAGGAAATATAATGGATAACGCCCAAAGGAACAATCTGAGGAAGCTGTCCTTCTTGGGATTCTCTCAGCACGACAAGACTAGGGTGAGTATTCAATCGGAAAATTATATCAACATTGACTCGTTAGATCATTATATCAGCTATTAATACTTCAATTAATATTCAAATAGTATCTGCTGATCGAAAGAGCAAAAAGCATTTTCCTTCCGGAAAAGACGACATTTACTGCCGTATATCCATTTGTATCTCATGAATGTGAAGTTATCCACAACCACAAATGATCTAAAGGCCGCACACACCATAGGATTTACCCTATGAATGGAGAATTTTTTTTCGATAGTTGATATTTAGGCGAAAGAGAATCGGTAGAAGTTATCATTCTTATCCATAGTAACATAACACAAAAATTTGATTCACTGAATACTCAGAAGTGGCTTGTTATGATGAGTGAACTATTACACCATGGGAAACTAAACCGTCGAATTTGAAGATGACACTCGGATCATTTTCGTTCCTACAATCGATAAGAATCGAAGAAAAAATCTCATCAAATGTACACCCGTCAGTGGCGTGCTATGATGGAAGGAATATTACACATACGAAAATTAAAAATATTTTTTCTGTCAAAGTTGACGATGTCACTCGAAAATGATTACTGCAATTAATTCCTACAATCAATAAGAATCGAAGAAAAAATCTCATCAAATGTACACCCGTCAGTGGCGTGCTATGATGGAACGAATATTACACACACGAAAATTAAAAATATTTTTTTCTGTCCAAGTTGAAGATGTCACTCTGAAATGATTACTGCAATTCGTTCCTACGATCGATAAGAATCAACGAAAATAATCTCATCAAATGTACACCCGTCAGTGGCGTGCTATGATGGAAGGAATATTACACATACGAAAATTAAAAATATTTTTTTCTGTCAAAGTTGACGATGTCACTCGAAAATGATTACTGCAATTAATTCCTACAATCAATAAGAATCGAAGAAAAAAATCTCATCAAATGTACACCCGTCAGTGGCGTGCTATGATGGAAGGAATATTACACATACGAAAATCAAAAATATTTTTTTCTGTCAAAGTTAAAGATGTCACTCGAAAATGATTACTGCAATTCGTTCCTACAATCGATAAGAATCGAAGAAAAAAATCTCATCAAATGTACACCCGTCAGTGGCGTGCTATGATGGAACGAATATTACACACACGAAAATTAAAAATATTTTTTTCTGTCAAAGTTGACGATGTCACTCGAAAATGATTACTGCAATTCATTCCTACAATCAATAAGAATCAACGACAAAAATCTCATCAAATGTACACCCGTCAGTGGCGTGCTATGATGGAACGAATATTACACACACGAAAATTAAAAAAAAATTTTTCTGTTAAAGTTGAAGATGTCACTCGAAAATGATTACTGTAATTAATTCCTACAATCAATAAGAATCGAAGAAAAAAATCTCATCAAATGTACACCCGTCAGTGGCGTGCTATGATGGAACGAATATTACACATACGAAAATTTAAAAAAATTTTTTCTGTCAAAGTTGAAGATGTCACTCGAAAATGATTACTGTAATTCGTTCCTACAATCAATTAGAATCGAAGAAAAAATCTCATCAAATGTACACCCGTCAGTGGCGTGCTATGATGGAAGGAATATTACACATACGAAAATCAAAAATATTTTTTCTGTCAAAGTTAAAGATGTCACTCGAAAATGATTACTGCAATTCGTTCCTACAATCGATAAGAATCAACGAAAAAATCTCATCAAATGTACACCCGTCAGTGGCGTGCTATGATGGAACGAATATTACACACATGAAAATTAAAAATATTTTTTCAGTCAAAGTTGACGATGTCACTCGAAAATGATTACTGCAATTCATTCCTACAATCAATAAGAATCAACGACAAAAATCTCATCAAATGTACACCCGTCAGTGGCGTGCTATGATGGAAGGAATATTACACATACGAAAATCAAAAATATTTTTTTCTGTCCAAGTTGAAGATGTCACTCTGAAATGATTACTGCAATTCGTTCCTACGATCGATAAGAATCAACGAAAAAAATTTCATCAAATGTACACCCGTCAGTGGCGTGCTATGATGGAACGAATATTACACACACGAAAATTAAAAATATTTTTTTCTGTCAAAGTTATAGATGTTACTCGAAAATTATTACTGCAATTCGTTCCTATAATCGACTAGAATAGACGAAAAAATTGTTGCTCTCGTTCATTTCCACAACATCAAGATATTCTGCCCTGTTTTTTGTTTTTCAATAGTAGATATAGCGTGTCGAGTGTCAGCTAAAAATCATCTACTTTGTATTTACTCTAGAATCGATTGTTTATGCTCCTTACATTATACGGATTAAATTTTCCTTATGCTATTTCCGTTTAGTTTTGCTAGATTAAGATATTCTGTCCCGTTTTTTTTCAATAGTTTATATACTAAGTCGAGTATCAGCTAAAATTCAACCTCTTTGTTTTTACTCGAGAATCGATTGTATGTGCTCCTCACAGTATTCTGATTGAACTTTGTTCATGGTATTTTCGTTTATTTCCACTAAATTAAGATATTCTGCCCCGTTCTGTCTTTTTCAATAGTTGGTATACCAAGTCGAGTATCAGCTAAAATTCAACCTCTTTGTTTTTACTCGAGAATCGATTGTATGTGCTCCTCACAGTATTCTGATTGAACTTTGTTCATGGTATTTTCGTTTATTTCCACTAAATTAAGATATTCTGCCCCGTTCTGTCTTTTAGTTGATATACAATAGTTGGTATACCAAGTCGAGCATCAGCTAAAAATCAACTTCTTGATATTTTCTCGAGAATTGATTCTTTGTGCTCCAGTAATCATAGTATTTTCGTATGTGTAATATTCCTTCCATCATAGCACGCCACTGACGGGTGTACATTTGATGAGATTTTTTCATTTCAAATTTTCATTTTCGAATTTTCGTGTGTGTAATATTCGTTCCATCATAGCACGCCACTGACGGGTGTACATTTGATGAGATTTTTTTCTTCGATTCTTATTGATTGTAGGAATTAATTACAGTAATCATTTTCGAGTGACATCTTCAACTTTAACAGAAAATTTTTTTTTTAATTTTCGTGTGTGTAATATTCGTTCCATCATAGCACGCCACTGACGGGTGTACATTTGATGAGATTTTTTTCTTCGATTCTTATTGATTGTAGGAATTAATTACAGTAATCATTTTCGAGTGACATCTTCAACTTTAACAGAAAAAATTTTTTAATTTTCGTGTGTGTAATATTCGTTCCATCATAGCACGCCACTGACGGGTGTACATTTGATGAGATTTTTGTCGTTGATTCTTATTGATTGTAGGAATGAATTGCAGTAATCATTTTCGAGTGACATCGTCAACTTTGACAGAAAAAAATATTTTTAATTTTCATGTGTGTAATATTCGTTCCGTCATAGCACGCCACTGACGGGTGTACATTTGATGAAATTTTTTTCGTTGATTCTTATCGATCGTAGGAACGAATTGCAGTAATCATTTCAGAGTGACATCTTCAACTTGGACAGAAAAAAATATTTTTGATTTTCGTATGTGTAATATTCCTTCCATCATAGCACGCCACTGACGGGTGTACATTTGATGAGATTTTTTTCTTCGATTCTTATTGATTGTAGGAATTAATTACAGTAATCATTTTCGAGTGACATCTTCAACTTTAACAGAAAAATTTTTTTTTAATTTTCGTGTGTGTAATATTCGTTCCATCATAGCACGCCACTGACGGGTGTACATTTGATGAGATTTTTTCGTTGATTCTTATTGATTGTAGGAATGAATTGCAGTAATCATTTTCGAGTGACATCGTCAACTTTGACAGAAAAAAATATTTTTAATTTTCATGTGTGTAATATTCGTTCCATCATAGCACGCCACTGACGGGTGTACATTTGATGAGATTTTTTTCTTCGATTCTTATCGATTGTAGGAACGAATTGCAGTAATCATTTTCGAGTGACATCTTTAACTTTGACAGAAAAAATATTTTTGTTTTTCGTATGTGTAATATTCCTTCCATCATAGCACGCCACTGACGGGTGTACATTTGATGAGATGTTTGTCGTTGATTCTTATTTATTGTAGGAATGAATTGCAGTAATCATTTTCGAGTGACATCGTCAACTTTGACAGAAAAAATATTTTTAATTTTCATGTGTGTAATATTCGTTCCATCATAGCACGCCACTGACGGGTGTACATTTGATGAGATTTTTTCTTCGATTCTTATCGATTGTAGGAACGAATTGCAGTAATCATTTTCGAGTGACATCTTTAACTTTGACAGAAAAAAATATTTTTGATTTTCGTATGTGTAATATTCCTTCCATCATAGCACGCCACTGACGGGTGTACATTTGATGAGATTTTTGTCTTCGATTCTTATCGATTGTAGGAACGAATTGCAGTAATCATTTTCGAGTGACATCGTCAACTTTGACAGAAAAAATATTTTTAATTTTCATGTGTGTAATATTCGTTCCATCATAGCACGCCACTGACGGGTGTACATTTGATGAGATTTTTTCTTCGATTCTTATCGATCGTAGGAACGAATTGCAGTAATCATTTCAGAGTGACATCTTCAACTTTGACAGAAAAAATATTTTTAATTTTCGTGTGTGTAATATTCGTTCCATCATAGCACGCCACTGACGGGTGTACACTTGATGAGATTTTTTTCTTCGATTCTTATTGATTGTAGGAATTAATTACAGTAATCATTTTCGAGTGACATCTTCAACTTTAACAGAAAAAATTTTTTTAATTTTCGTGTGTGTAATATTCGTTCCATCATAGCACGCCACTGACGGGTGTACATTTGATGAGATTTTTTCTTCGATTCTTATTGATTGTAGGAATTAATTGCAGTAATCATTTTCGAGTGACATCTTCAACTTTAACAGAAAAAATTTTTTAATTTTCGTGTGTGTAATATTCGTTCCATCATAGCACGCCACTGACGGGTGTACATTTGATGAGATTTTTGTCGTTGATTCTTATTGATTGTAGGAACGAATTGCAGTAATCATTTTCGAGTGACATCTTCAACTTTGACAGAAAAAAATATTTTTAATTTTCGTGTGTGTAATATTCGTTCCATCATAGCACGCCACTGACGGGTGTACATTTGATGAAATTTTTTTCGTTGATTCTTATCGATCGTAGGAACGAATTGCAGTAATCATTTCAGAGTGACATCTTCAACTTGGACAGAAAAAAATATTTTTGATTTTCGTATGTGTAATATTCGTTCCATCATAGCACGCCACTGACGGGTGTACATTTGATGAGATTTGTTTCTTCGATTCTTATCGATTGTAGGAACTAATTACAGTAATCATTTTCGAGTGACATCTTCAACTTTAACAGAAAAATTTTTTTTTAATTTTCGTGTGTGTAATATTCGTTCCATCATAGCACGCCACTGACGGGTGTACATTTGATGAGATTTTTGTCGTTGATTCTTATTGATTGTAGGAATGAATTGCAGTAATCATTTTCGAGTGACATCGTCAACTTTGACAGAAAAAATATTTTTAATTTTCGTGTGTGTAATATTCGTTCCATCATAGCACGCCACTGACGGGTGTACATTAGATGAGATTTTTTCTTCGATTCTTATCGATTGTAGGAACGAATTGCAGTAATCATTTTCGAGTGACATCTTTAACTTTGACAGAAAAAATATTTTTGTTTTTCGTATGTGTAATATTCCTTCCATCATAGCACGCCACTGACGGGTGTACATTTGATGAGATTTTTTCTTCGATTCTTATTGATTGTAGGAATTAATTGCAGTAATCATTTTCGAGTGACATCTTCAACTTTGACAGAAAAAATATTTTTGATTTTCGTATGTGTAATATTCCTTCCATCATAGCACGCCACTGACGGGTGTACATTTGATGAGATTTTTTCTTCGATTCTTATTGATTGTAGGAATTAATTGCAGTAATCATTTTCGAGTGACATCGTCAACTTTGACAGAAAAAAATATTTTTAATTTTCGTATGTGTAATATTCCTTCCTTCATAGCACGCCACTGACGTGTGTACATTTGATGAGATTTTTTCTTCGATTCTTATCGATTGTAGGAACGAAAAGTGATCATTTCGAGTATCATCTTCAAATTCGACGGTTTAGTTTCCCATGGTGTAATAGTTCACTCATCATAACAAGCTACTTCTGAGTATTCAGTGAATCAAATTTTTGTGTTATGTTACTATGGATAAGAATGATAACTTCTACCGATTCTCTTTCGCCTAAATATCAACTATCGAAAAACAAAAATTCTCCATTCATAGGGTAAATCCTATGGTGTGTGCGGCCTTTAGATCATTTGTGGTTGTGGATAACTTCACATTCATTTGTATCTCCATCATTCCAGCCATGGGCACCCATATGAAATTTTTTCAGGAGGGGAGGCAACCTGGAATTAAAGGTTTTGCAAACAAAAATCAATCGGTTAATAAATTGAATATTTAATAAAAAAAATATTACTACTTGTTAAACATTCAATTAGGCCATGATACTTAATGTACAAGGATAATTAACACAATACTCAAGTACACACATTTTTTATTGGAACTAAGTGATACATTGAACTCAGAATCATATTGAACGTCCTTTGATTTTAACAAAATAACAAAGGTAAGACCTATGAAAATAAATTCAGTACTTTTCATAAAAAGCAAACTGTAAGTTTCTATTTTTCTTTCCAAACAAGTCTATATCACTTTGTCCTCAAAATCTGAAATGTTTGCTCTTTTCCTGTGTACACTGAGCAGGCACAAGCTTGATAAATGATACTCACGCTCTACAGTGCATTTCGTGGGAGATATTGTAAGGTAGAATATCATCATTCTTCTCTCTGCAGGGTAGAATGTATTTTCTTGAAGTATATCATGAAGACTTTTTTTAGCACTCCATTTCCATCCAGACATCATTCCACAATCAAGCTTCTGCTTCCAAGTTTTCGAATTTGTAAAAGTTTAGCACACATTATACATATTTCATAAAATTCACTTTCTTTTTTCTTTTCGTACAATGCGGGTGAAGAATCCATTTTTGAACGGGATGTCATTACTTTTTCAAACCTTGTCACCAAGGAGGAGATTATTGAGTTTTGATATGCATTGTAATTTGCTACTCTGAAATAGTCCTCTGGCGATGAACATTGTACATTGGATCTATGTTTCTGTTTTCCAGCTAATCTTGGGTTTTTGATGTCTATATTAAGTTGATCACAATTTCTTTCCACCTACTCAAAAATGTTTGCAAATGCAAATGCTATATATATATCGGAAAAACCACGATGGACCGTCGGGCAGTCGAAAATTTTTTCACAGTTGAAGTCTCTCATCCAACTTCATCCGAAAAATAAAAATGTTCTATCGAGTAGTTTCCGAGATATTAAATGTTTCTATATAGGTCGGAAAATGCCCGAATTATAATAGGGAAGAGAAAAATTTCACTTGCACTATATTTCTACTACCTTTTCCCTTCCTAATGCCAAATTTCAATTCATTCCTGTTGATATTTCCCGAGAATTCCGCCTATTCAATGAATAATTTGAATCAACCCGCACGCCAATGACCATGCCGTTCGGGTATTTCCGACAAACGGTCTGCTGGATTTGGTTTGCCAAGATCACACCCGTATGGACGCTTGCAGCAATCAAGGTCGCGCGCCTCGTCTACCACGTCTTTTACAGTATCACATACATGTAAAATGTAAATGTAAACCATATTGAAATATCTACCAGTAACGATGTGTATATGTAAATATCCACGTAAAGCACACATTTCTTGTAAGAAAGTATTATTAGTCGTAATTAATTTCCTACACAATCCACTGATTTAAAAAAAAAATTGTGGCTGTTCTATTATATTTTTTAAAGCTGAGGGTAATCTAGGGGGTGCCACGGCGCTATGATTCCAGCAAACTATTTTTGACAAGATCGAAAAGTCTTCGGTGAAACACAGTGTATGTGCAGTTCTTGTAGCGACATTTCGGCGAAGTGTATGTGTAGCAGTCCGCAGGAATCAATAAAGGTTTGCCTTGAACGTTCTCAAAATGGCAAAATTCGGCGAACTTGTTGATTGTATGGGACCGTGTATATGGCAGAATGATGTTCGCAAAGCAATACCAAAAATTTGATTTCTCGTAGGCTGAGGCAACACCACCTAAAGGACAGGGCCATGTCGCTCAAAATGGCTGTGAGATTAACAAATGGTCGAGTTACGATTAATATTTCATGTACGAATGATGCTGTTTTTTGTGATTGAATGTATTAATAATGATAATAAATATTCAGAAGTGAAACAAATATTGTTAAATTCTCTATTAAATAATTCATTACTTGGCAACATGTCCTGTTGAAGCATTGGGTGATAATAAATACGATATTTACAATATATTTACATCGGTTAAATTTACACTTAGTAGGTACAAAATATTAATATTCAGTTATAAAATAAAAATATTGTTTATTTGTTGAAAACCTTGACATATAAAGAATAATTTGACTTTTCTATTTATGTTTATACGTAAAAAGTTACTGAAGCAAAGTTGTGATGAATTCAATATGCAACAAAATTTTCTTTCTCACATTAATAGTCCAAGAGGTTCATCGTAAAACCATTTCAACCTCTATTTTCAAGACTCACCTAGGCATCAAAAAAAATCCAAAAACACAATCCCAAACTTTTCAATGCACTAAGTTGTGTTTGAAATAGGTACGATCAGTTTGATAGAAAATGGGTGTCAAAAGAAAAAATTTCTGTTTTCTTCCTTTGTCACGTATGTATTCCTTCTTGCTTTCCCAACTATCTTATAACGAATCGATGTATCACTGAGGCTCGATATTGCGAAATCCTTCAATAATGTTCCAGAATTTCATTTCAATTTCGATAATTCATACATCCCAAACAACGATTAAAGGTATCGCTTGTACTTGCTATCCGGAAATAGATGTCCGCTTTCGGAGTGCATAGGCAGCAACAAATTTAAGTAGATCAGCTGAATGCCGGAAACAGGTTGAGAGGACTGTGGCAGTGACCTTGAACGAGAGGCGTATGAAATAAATGACGCTTGCGCCCTTTTTGCTCATCGATTCTGATCATTCGTTATATAGTTGCGTTCTATGGAAAGAGCAAACCATGGAATTCTTGAGGTTGGCTTTGTTGATACCTACATATGCAGAAATATAAATAATCTTCGGAATTGAGAGAAAAACACTCATATTTCTGAATTTGTACTCTTTTGGAGATATTGAGAGTTAATTAAAGTAAGTTATTCAGAAAAAAGAATTAGTAATGTTCCTAATCATTACTACGGGTGTGAACTTAACAGACTAAATGCCAGCAGACCGTTTGCCGGAAATACGCGAACGATATGGTCAGTGGCGTGCGGGTTGATTAAAATTATTCATTGAATAGACGGAAATCTCGGTAAATATCCATATATTTGGCACTAGAAGGAGAAGAAGTAGTAGGAATACGTTGCATCTGAAATTTTTTTCTTCCCTATTATATATTAATTCGGGGTTTCTCCGACCTATATAGCAACTTTTAATATCTCGGAAACTACCCGGTGGAACATTTTTATTTTCGGGATGAAATTAGATGACACCAGAGAAAACCGAGAAAATTTTCGACTGCCCGATGATCCCGATGTTTTTTTAGAATTCGTTGCGCAGATGATTTGGGAACACCAGTACGTCTTTCGATTACACGCACTGAAGTCGATGGGTCCTCCGTTACTTGCTCCAATACGACATCGTCATCCACAAATTGGGGTCTACCTTGGGAACCTCTCTGGCCAGGGTGTCTGCCCTCTCTGTAGGCATTTACAGCTCCAAGAATGATTTCATGAGTTGTTGACGTGCGGTTTGGGTATCTTTCCGCGTACAATCTCGCAGATAATCTTGCACTGTACAAAACGTTCCCTCTAGTAGAAACGCTTCTTGTTTCGCCATAAATCATTAACATGTCTGTGTACTCTACAGGGGTAAAATAAGCTTGATGGTCTGCCATCACAATATGGCAATCTGAAAACAGTATCCAATCATAAAGTAATCGAGGTCCGAAAGAGCACAGAGTCGTTGTTAATCACAGCAACAATCCAGATCTAAGGTTAAGCAAGTCCAATTTAGTTCCCAGTTGGTTTTTCATTTTTATTAATGAGTAGCAATTCTGGTCCTAGACAACCATTCGCGCATTGTATTGATTTCTTTCACTTTTATTACTTTGGCTTTAACACATATCTCGTGACATAATTAGAATTTCCAAGGTTCTGATTAAAAAAAGTTGGTAGTGATCATTTTAAAAAGGGCATGCAATGGACAAGTTTTCAAGATTATTTGTCAATTCAGTCTGATATAATTTTTTTCACAGCAAGCAGTCAAACTTAAGTTACGTTTTAACTTCGGCATAAAATACAACAAGTTAGACATTTTTTGAAGGATTTTGTTCTAGTTCTCGATGGAGTTGTTACTTCATTGTTTAAAGCAACTATTCAGGATAGCTTAGGTAAAAAAATTTAGAAAGCACTGACGTGAGGTCAGTTGGCTTAGGCGCTCTTGTAAACCACTTACAATTATTTAAATTTTGAAAAATCATATCTCCAGAACTATTAGCTTGTCGAAGTAGAGTGGTATTTTTGTATACGTCTGATAAAACTGCACCATAAAAATTTTTATTTGAACAGTGTCATTTGAAAAAAATTTTTTGTTATTACTCGAACCTATTCGGCCGATTTGACCGAATAACGAACTTAGCTGAGATATTTATACCTCAAACCTATTCTGAAAGTTTCAACTCTCTAACTTCATCCGTTCGAGAGTTATCGTGTTCACGGAACGGACGGACGGACAGAATCGATTTTGACCACGGATTATTCATCAGTAGGTCCAAACAAAACGATTGATACCACTTTTGCCCAAAAATTCGAAAGTCACAGACATTTGGGCAAATTGATAAGCACTCTGTTCAGGTGAACAAGAGCGCCAAAAAACATGAGTTTGAAGTAATTTCGAGCAATGCTAGGCGATAAAAGACCGAAAACTGGAGATTTAAAAAAAATACACAAAAATGGTGATATCTCTAAAACCAGCGGACTCTTCCTGAGGTCATGTTGATGCTATCTGACAGACCTAATGCCAATCTATCTCCAATGTCACTTTCGCGTGGTATTTTTGGGACACCCTGTAGGTATATACAGGGTGTTCTGAATTGTTTCCGACAAATTAAGTAGGTAATAGATCACATCATTTCAAGCAAAAAAGTCTCTATGAACATGGGTCCGGACATGCTTCGTTTCCGAGATACAGGATGTTAAAGTTGAAAGAATAATTTGCGTTTTATTTAATATATTTCGACTGATTACAAATAATTGTATGAAGGTTGGTACATAGGGGTTTTTCGAGGTAAGAAATAGAAATTTGTGGTCGATTTGGTTGTATTTTCTAGAGGGCGCCACTGGCAATCATTTCGTGTCTTTTAAACCGTTGCAACTTTTTTGTGCTACTCTGTAAATCATTTTGGACTAGAAAATTGATTCCCTTGGCTTTTCTAGTTCAAAAAGGTTCACATCATTCAAGTCGCTAGGACTAACGGTTTCCGAGAAAAACGCATTTAAGGCTTATGATTCATAACAATTTTCATAGTGAATTTTCAAATTTTTCAAACATCTGTTTTGACGATTTTATTTTTCAATTTTTTTCACATTAAACTCTGTTTTGAATAAAATATTAATAGTTTTTATACTTGGAAGTGTTATTTAAGAAAAAATTCTATTTTGCAAAATTCTCCGAGAAGTTTCATAGTTGGATCAGAAAAATTTCAAAATGACAAAAAATAATTTTTGAGTAAACGTCTAGTTCTTTGATTTTTTCCACCTCGCTGACTTTGAAGGCTAATTCTAGCAAAAGTAGACTGTTGAGTACCATTTTTTATAAATGATTCTGAAAGCTGAGTGTTAAGCGCAGTTTTAAAGCCTACTAAGAAACAATGAAGTAACCTGTTTACATTTTTGATTTAAATTTGAAAATTTATATAATGATCCAAATTACGTAACTTTCTCACTTGAGACCAACATTTCCATAATTTTTATTAAAGTCACGATGCTGGTTATTTTATGTATAAAAGTACAATTCATGGCGATCTATTTACAACAAAAATTATCAGAAAAGTCATGTACTTTTTTTTTCTTAATTTTTGAAGATGTTCAAGTTGAAAATTCTCAAATTTCAAAAAAAATTCTTAACTCGGAAACCGTGAAAAATCGGATCACATACATGGGGGTACTTCGAATACCCCATGATATGAGGGACCTGTTTTTTTTATGGACGTCAATCATCCGGCCACCCTGTATTTATCTGTTAAAGGAAGAACCTCCTCATCGTCAGTCCCCAGGAAATAATAATATTACACTTCAAATAATTATTTTCTATAAATAGTTCCTAAACATAAAAAAAAAAATATTATCATACCGCATTTATGGTAGGAAGAGCATTTCCCTGCAAATGAACCAAGCATTGAGATGTCCTGTCGAAACGTTCAGGTCTAAAATGTTTGGAACAGAGCATGGCATATTTTGAAGGTTTCCAAGAGGCTTCTCTATGCACAAAATTCACCCAGGATATTCATCGAGATGGGTCTTTAGGAAATCTGTCGAAATAGGAAGAAATATATATGATGAAAAATATAAATAATTACCAAGACAGACAAGCAAAAATTTCGAATGCGGATCTGTCTTCTAGTCATACTCACCTATGAAATGTTACTCCAGTGTTTTTCTTTCTATCTCGCCCACCTCTGCTAGGACAAGTGCGTACAGCACATGAAACCATTTCAGTATAGCAGTTTATGCGGAAGGAATCGCGATTATAATAGGATCCAGCTCGCAAAAACACAATATAATTTTAATTCGATCAAAAATTAAACACATGCCAAAATTTGACAAGTGGCGTACCAATATGGCGGAAGCGATCCCATTTTATTTCGATCATGTCATCTCTCTACTATTCTATCTCGATGCCGCTAACGAACACACGACCCGTCCGGTGTACCGGAACGTCGCCACACACTAGGCAGACCTGCGCAGTTTTCCTCTCCGATCGACCTGAGCATGTATGCCCTGCATTATGTGCACATTCATCGAGGAATTTCTTCCGATAAATTTTTTGTAATTTAAAAGTAATATACATGTAGTCAAAGAGAAAAGGCGCTTTTTGTCAGCTCCAATTCAATATTCACAAAAGTTGCGACATATGTTTCGACCTGAATCCAGCACTAAGACAAATAAATAGAGAATATAAAAAGTTCAACAAAAGAAGCGTTTGGTGTATTTTTACGACATTATAAAAAGGACAACTAAAATTATATAACAATGTAAACAAAGGGATAAAGAATGAAAATTAAATAAATTTGAAAGTGAGAAATTTTTCGGAAAACAAAAAGGAATAATTATTTATCAATTATTAAAAGGTCGCATCAGTCAGAAGAAGACAGGTCAGAGTGACCAGTTGAAACAAATCTGACATTTTGTAAATTGAAGTGAGGACTGAAATGGCGGTTCCATCTATATCGGAAACTGGGAATTGAAGAGAAATTGAAACAGAAGAATAATGGAACTGGGCAAAGCACAGAACAAGGAGACAGCAGCAAAAATGCAATATAATGGCGCAATCACCGCGGCGAGAAACATTTAACATGAAGAAGGTGTGGAGCAACCACGAAATTGAGAAATTCTTGTTGGGTATTTAATAATTTTTTATGAGTGTTTTGTTTGGACCCTGAAATGACAATTTTTTCTAGGGTGTCGCAAATGGAAGAACTGAAAGGAGAGAACAAAACTGTCGGAGCAGTAGAAGGGGAGTGGATAAAGTTATTCAAAATGTGCTCTGCGAAGGTAGATTTGTCAGGGGCGTTTTTCATAATGGCTCTAAAATGTTCCTGGGTCATCACTGCGATGCTCCTGAAACAACTTCCTTTGTAAAAATCACCAAAAGAGCAATCGAGTCTATTTAAACCATTTTTTTTTTCGTAGGAGACCTTTGCCCCTCTATTAATGTGATCTCAATGTTTTTCCAGCTATAAAAGAAACATGGATATCATATTGACGAAGAAATCTATTAGTGGCATCTGAAGTGCTTGTTGCGCCGGCGAACATTGTCTGGAATGAATAGGTTCACGTGTCCCTGAAGACGAGGCAGGTTGTGAGGATCTACTTGTTTTTCGTTTAAGTACCAGGAGGATGCCTTCTCTTATTTTATTTGATCTGCTAGTGCTGAACTAAACAGCTGATGTCTTATTATAATTTATTACTAATCCATTCTTTTCAAACCCTATTTTTATTGACAACAAATTAGATTAACCACCCAAGATCTCCTCACTTAAATCACAAACATCAATTAAGAAAATCAAAAATAAAATTGTAGTCAGGATGCTACCTTGAGGAACCCCATAACCTGATTCAATTACGTCAGATCTTACCTCTCTACCCTCTTTAACGATAGAAACTTTTTGCGATCGCTCAGGCAGATAAAAAGCCATCCACTTCTTCCGGTTACCCGTAATTGTTTTGATTTTAGAAAAAAAGGATTAATTTTCAATAATTTGCGTACCGGGAGAGATTTAAAGCGGACTGTATATGCTCTTTCTTCTCTAATGTAAGACGCTTACGAAACAAGATCTAATTGAATGAAAGCCAACGAACCAACGAATTACACTCACTCACCCTCTTGGTCTTCTTGGTTTTCCTGGTGTTGGCGAAGGGCCCTTCTGGGATCCAGACTTGACAGCGGCCAGGTTGTCCAAGTCACTTTACACAAAGATGTCCTGTTCATTTGTTTGCGATTTGTGATAAAGTTTCACTAGTATGCGGTTTTAATAAAGAAGTTCTTGCGATGGCGATAAAGTTAAAAAAATATGCGTTTTTCAACATGGAAGTACCTGTGGTCATTTCCTTAGTCGAACTGAACTACGTTGCAATTTTTCCCCACATACACATGCGCACGATAATGGTGCAATTAGCGCAACTCGTTGGCTACAATTTTAGTATTATGAACAAACTTAAACAGTCGTACATTAATTTGAATTCAAATAAAATAATTAACAAAGAAAAATTGCCCAAAACTTAACTTTACCAAATTAAATAAGCGTTAATACGGAACAGTAATTACCAATCGTTCAAGCTTTTCTAATAGGAATGAATAGCCTAAACAAGCCATCATATGCGCTTGTCAAATCTATTTATTAATATATTGGTCTGGGTCTATTGGTTTATTTTTTAATTCACTAGTGGAATAAAATGTTCACCACTCACTTTCTGGAAATTATTCTTTCCACACACAATGCACTTAAAACTGAGTTTTTAGTATGTTTTTCAAAATTTATCAAAACTTCTACATTAACAGTCATAGAAATGAATTTATTTATATAGAAATTAAAGTAAAAATTATAATTATTAAGATTTTAAAAATGGAACTGGAAACCTGCAACTCCAAAGGAAACACGCTCACTCGTTATAGCATATGTGTTTGAGGACTTCTCACGCCCTGCTGGAATATACATTTCTGCATCAGAAACTCCGGTTTTTGTGACCCCACCAAATATTTGTTCAGAAATATTTATTTTGTTTCGTAGTGAATCTTCAATACATCTTTTTGCAACAGAACTTGAGCGCCATCCACCATGTCGTTTCAAAACTGTCAAATCTGCCCCAGAATTTTCGAGTAGGGTTGCAGAAGAACGCCTGAAACTGTATCCTGTATATTGTTCAGCATCAGAAAGGCCCATGTATTCACACCTACAGACTGGACGGTACATTTTTCATTTTTATAATTTATAAATAGTCGCTTGTGATCAACTTTGCTTGGCCTCTAGTTCCTATACTTGCGGAATATATCGAGTGCAGCAGCCTTATTAGTACCATTGACCACAGTGAACACTCTTTACTTATGAGTTTTCGTATCTGGAATCTGAATAACCAATACGCTGCCACGATCTTCCACGTCATCTACGGTCATAGTCACCAGCTCGCCGATTCTACACCCTACAGCAACACCCATAATAAAAACTGCCTTTATCAATAAATATTGCTCATCAGGAGCGGCATCTAAAAAGTATTCAAACTCCGCTCTTGTGAATACCTTCGACTTCTTTGCTACGTATCCCCTGGAATGTTGCTTCAAAAAGGCGGTAACTTGGTGATGCCTATTGCCGATGTCTATTTTTTCTTTCAGAGCCAACAGTTGCGAGTAGTAGGACTATAAAGACGACGACTTAACTTTCTTGGATTGTTCGGAAATATACGCCAAAATTATTTTTTCGTTGACACCTTTGGCTTTTTTATTACTTTCAGGCACAAATGCCGTATACTGCTTTTTGTACACTATTTTTGATTTTAATGGAATTACTGCTTCTGCTGCCTCATTTGATTCTTGTATAATGCACTCAAGAACTATAACCTCGTCGTCACCGCTCAACATTTTTTCCAAATAAAAATTCGTTGACGATTCTATAATTTTCATTGACACTTGCAAACAATTAATTAGATAGCAACGATCGAAGGGAAATCTCGTTATGAATTTGAATTATACCTAATATTTCCTCTAAAAAGTATTCACTATTTGAAATTTCATCAAAATGGGATAAAATTTTGTATTCGGCACATGAGTTAAAAATGTTTATTCACTCGTCGAAATTAACCTACTCGCTTTAATTTTCCTCTCATGAATAAACATTCATTTAACTCACTTGTTGTATAAATAACTATTATTTGAGCGGCTGGGAGGATAACAGGTCTGTTTTTGCGAGAAACACTATTGATAAATAACTGACGTTTCGATTTATTTAAAATATTCTTCAAGGCAATTATTTGTTGGCCTCTCTAGTTGTCATATTGAAAACATCTTTTGATATTTATATATATATTATTATATAATTTAGAAGTAATCTTCTTGGGTTAGAGCACGGGATCAAAAATTAGGACTTCATCTATTTTTTGTATATTAATTAACTACATATGTTTCGGCGTACATTGAGCCTTTTTCAAGTTTACGTGCTACAAACATAGTGACAATCACATCTGTCCAACAATTCATCTTAAAATAGCGTTCACAAATCATGATGAACATGATTTTAATAATTTTCTGAGTTTTAAGATGAATTGTTGGACAGATGTGATTGTCACTATGTTTGTAGCACGTAAACTTGAAAAAGGCTCAATGTACGCTCAAACATATGTAGTTAATTAATATACAAAAATAGATGAAGTCCTAATTTTGATCCCGTGCTCTAACCCAAGAAGATTACTTCTAAATTATATATAATATAGCACAAGAAAAATACATACTTATATATTAGGAATATCAGGAATTGCAGATAGATCAATAAAACTTACATCACCAAAACATCGCATCGAAACAATAAAAAAGCCAAAGAAATCTTGAAACAAAATAATTATCCAGAAAAACTAATAGAGAAAATATTTAAAAACAGAATTCATGCAGCTTACAATTCTGATAAAAATGAAAGCTCAAAAAAGATAAAATATACATAGCAATTCCATACGTGAAAAACTTGTCCGAAAAAATCAACCATATTTTCAAAGACACAGACATCAAAATTGCACATAAGTCCACAAACAATCTGAGACCACTCTACACGAGGCTAAAAGCCAAAACTCCGAGGGAAAAAATATCAAATTGTGTTTACCAACTGAAATGCAAAGAATGTCCAGGAATCTACATAGGCCAAACAACACAATACATCAAAGAAAGGATCAACGGCCATAAATATTCGAAAAATTCCACAGCCCTTAAAAGCACGAACGAGAGAATGACCATAGATTTGACTTTGACAACTTTAAAATTCTGCATAAAGAAACCAACAGCAAAATAAGGACATTCCAAGAAATGATATACATTCAAAGAGAAAAACACTCAATAAATGATAGAACAGACCTGAAAAACCTATCCAAAATTTACTACAACATTCTGTAATGGTATCAAAATTGTGTCGAGGTGGCATCTGTGAGTGTATTCGAAAACATCACCAAAATGAACTAGTGAAAATAAAATATTCTATCAACAATTTTCACACATATGCACAGATGGCATTCCAGGTGATAAATTGAAAACCTGCATATACAAGAGATAATTTGAAGAATGATTCTAGTTGACAGCGTTCACAACACAATGAACATGATTTTAATTTTCTGATTTTTAAGACGAATTGTTGGACAGGTAGGCTAGCATAAAATGTGGAAATGTTAAGAAACCCCTAATAATCTGATTGTACATTTTAGATGTGATTGTCACTATGTTTGTAGCACGTAAACTTGAAAAAGGCTTAGTATACGCCGAAACATATGTAGTTAATTAATATAGAAAAAAAATAGATGAAGTCTAATTTTTGATCCCGTGCTCTAACCCAAGAAGATTACTTCTAAATTATATATAATATAGCACAAGAAAAATACATATTTATATATTATTATATTTATATCTTGAATCAGAGTCAGTATATTAACTTTAAAATGGTGGTTTAAGGATTTTTTGACTCATTCGGAGTGAAAAAAAAAGTGTACTCTTTTTTCTTTGTCGAGCTTTCGCAATCTTTTATTGCTTCTTCAGGACTAACTGCAATGAACATAAAAAAACACAGAATCAGTACATTTACATTAAAAAATAACAACACAAACTCTTCAAAATCAAAATTAAAATCTTACCAAATTTGAGGTTATACAATAAAAATTGACTTCAAGTAAATCAGACGAGAGTGATATTCTTTTCGATTTTTACGTGAATCAATTATAAAAAGCTTCAATTTTCCGATGACTACAATTTCAGGGAGAATTACTACAAAAATTTTTATCATGCGTGATTTTTCACTTGTCAGGATCATGTCAAGGTTAAGGTTGTCTTTGTCTCTGTGATTTCGTCATTCCGTTCTGCAATGGTCTCAGCATTTTACTCGTCCAGCGGACCATCATAAAAATTGGCGGAGGCATTTTTCATCGTCAACAGATAACTGTATATGCTACTTAATTTATTGGTGTCTGCTTTCTTATTTATTGAATGTGATTGATTATTGATATGTATCATCTCCAAAACCAGCCTTTTTGTGTAGTTGTTTTTATATTATTATATATATTAAAGGTAAGAGCAAGACCCCTGAGTCATTACGAGATGTGAGATTGTTGACAGCGATGAGAGTTACTGATACAGATTCAGGCTAGTGATTATTCAAACTTCGAATGATCACATCTCCAAGTATTTGTTTGCCGAGGAGATATCAATGTTATTGATAATTAATTAATTAATTGTTTAATAATAATAATAATAATCCTCTTTATTTCATAGTATGTAACTACAGTAATAGATACATAAGAGAAACCGTGTCATATAACAAAAAAAAAATAGCCTAAGTAATCAGCCATACAGTATGGTTCCAACTCAATTAAAAAATCTCTTACTTTCCTTTTGAACAATTTAAAATTATTCAACCTTTTCATATCATCAGGAAGACGATTTAAAATCCTAATGCACATGTAAGAAGGGTGTTTCTCGGTTACTGATAACCTATGTCTAGGATAATGTAATTGTAAAGATCTTATAGGGTAGTTGCTCCTGGTTGTATGTGCTGAGAAAATATCTCTGTTCTTAAAGGAGAAAATTAAGCATTCTACCAAATAAATACCATAAACTGTAAGAAATTTGTTTTTCCTGAATACACCTCTACATGATTGATTAAACTTCATTTTGAACATGTACCTTACAATTCTTTTTTGCACAATGAAAATTCTTTCTATTTCACAGCATGATCTCCGAAAAATAACGCCATACCGAAGCAATGACTCAAAATTCGCAAAGTATACAGTCTTCAAATTATCAATATTCAAATACTCTGACAGAGTCCTGACACCGTAACCAACCCTGCAAAGCATATGTCCATCTAGATATATGCCCAAAAACTTGACAGCCTTCTCAATTTTTACCTCATTCCCATCCAGGGAAAGGACACCCTCTCTTGTTTTATTAGATCTGCTGTTACTGAACAAAACAGCTGATATTTTATTATGGTTCATCACCAATTTATTCTTTTCAAACCATACTTTTATTTGTTCGAATATGAACTCCAACTTCACTTTGAGATCATCAAAATCAGAACCCCCAACGATTACGTTGGTGTCGTCTACAAATGAAGTCAACCACCCCAGGATCTCCTCATTCAAATCACAAATATCTATCAAGAAAATCGAAAATAAAATTGAACCCAGGACGCTACCTTGAGGAACCCCATAACCTGATTTAACTATGTAAGATCTTACTTCTCTACCCTCCTTCACAATAGAAACTCTTTGCGTTCGCCCAGACAGATAAGATGCCATCCACTTCTTCACATTGCCTCTAATTCCCAATCGCTCGAGCTTTTCCAATAGGAATGGCCTAGACAAGCAATCAGCGCTTGCTAAGTCTATAAATAGACCCAGACCATCATTTTTACCACCCTTTGAGTGAACTGATACAGAGCGGTCTGAACCGAACGCCCCTCCAAATAACCATGCTGCGAAGCATTAAAGAAATTACAATCATTTAAGTGCTTCATTAATCTCTTACTCATAAGATGCTCGAATATTTTTGAAAAACTGGACAAAATACTAATTGGTCTATAGCTTTCAAAAGAATCTATGTCTCCTCTTTTATATATGGGCTTTATCAGTAATAATTTCAAGTGATCGGGTAATACTTCATGCTTGAGTGAGTTATTAATTATTCGTGAAAGCCTTTATCTCATGTACACACTTTTTCACTATTTTAACCGGCACTCTGTCATCACCGGAACAGTTTTTGTTTTTTATTTTAGTTGAAATTATTTGCTCTATTTCGTCAGGTGTTGTAGGTTCTAAATTCATAGTAAATGAGTTTATTGGCAACTTGCACGAGAAAGGCACATCATTCAAACTATTCACCAACTTTGGAACCTTCTCAATAAGAAATTTATTATATTCCTTAGCAACATATTTAGGATTTTTATCAGCAAAATATATAAAATTTGTTTTCCTACCTGTTATATCATTACATATAGACCACATTGATTTATTTTTATTATCTGAAGAATGAATCATATTTTATTTTTTCATTTTTATATTGAATGTTGTAAGAGCTATTACATGATTTCAAAGTTAGTAAAATGTCTAATCTCGCTTTACTCTGACGAACTAAGTGATCATTATAATAGTTAATAGATTTTTATCCATAAATTTTACATGGTTTTGAAGGAAAATTCTCCTCGAACAAGGTTATGAAAATTCTGACAAAATTATTCCATTGCAAGTTCACATCTGATTCTTCTGCCAAACATACTGAATCCCAGTCTACCTGTGAGAGATCACTCTGAAGCAATTCTGTGGCATCCTTATCATAAATTCTACGGTAAATTGTATTTGTGACAATGTTCTGAGTCATAGAATAGTCTATCTTTTGCGCAAAGTGATCTGAAACATTTATCCTGTGCACCTCAGCCCGAACACAAAAATTAACAAATATATTGTCCAGGCAAGTACTGGACGATTTAGCAATTCTTGTTGCTTCATTAATTGTGAGAAACATTTGAAATAGGTTCAATTCATTGAGGATGTCATTTAAAGGAAAATTTCTAATTACTTCGAACCTACTGGGCAGATCGGGCCGAATAACTAACTCAATTCCGCCCTGATGTAATCCTGCAAACGGGCGGACGGATGGTCGTACAGAATCCATTTCGACCCCGGATTCTTCATCGGTGATTCCATATAAAACGATTGATACCACTTAAACCCAAATATTTGAAGAATACGGAGCTTGGGCAAATTTATTAGCACTTTATTTGAAGAACTAAAGCTCTAAAAATTTCTAACTCATCAATCTAACGGCAAATTCCAACAGCATTCTTAGAAGATCAATTTGATCCATTGAGGGCCAAAATCAGAACCTGCTGATCGAATTTAACACTCATCAAAGATCACGGTGCTACTATTCCGCTAGTCTGTTGGCATCATCATCCCTCTCGAACATCTGTACAGGTTGCGCCCGCTGGATCAGCAGGCAGTAGGTCAGTGCTCGGCGGATTCTGCCCTGCGACGCCGCTCCCAGCTGCACTCGTCCGCCGCCAACACGATGCTATTCAAAAGTGATACCGGTGCTCCTAAGAAATCAGATATTCAGTAAAACAAATAAACAGGTAGAATATGAAAACGCTCGTCTTGATTTGACTCTTTTGTAGCAGTGACTCAGAAGTTTAGTGATGAACGTTGTTCTGCATCCTTCTGGAGAAGAAAATAGAATAATTTCGCTTCATTGTATGTACCTTCAAATTTTTTATCACTACCAAAGGCTCACCAATAGGAATTTTTTTTCTGTAAATTTATTAAACCTACATCGTCTGTGCTTCAAGTAGCTTCCGTCAATTTCAGAGTTTAGTGCTGGCTTTAAGTAACGTTGATTGAGCAATTATATATATGCCTAAAATTCCGTGAGTTCGGCATTCTATCGGTTAATTTAAAAAATACATATAAATAGATTATTCTGTGAATCCTTTGATGAACAATCTTTATGAAACCTACTATTTTAGGGAGATTAACCAATGGAATGCCGAATTCACGGAATTTCAGGCAGAGAATCGCTCAATTAACGAGTTGATCAACGTTCATGAAACTCAGCATAAGTGTTTAATTGCTAATATATAAGTTTGAAGTGTGACCTGTGAAGGGTCGTTTTTTGAAGTATCAATAATAATACTCCTCTTCCGTATCAAACCGCATAGCTTAGGTCTAATCTCCTTGAGGCTACTTCTTACTTGGACCGAACAGAGTAGGATATAATCCTATTGGCGAAGTATTTTTGTATATAATTTTTGCCTGCAAAATTTTTCGATTGTAATATGAAACTTTATTGCTTAGGCAATTTCGCGAATGACATTCGTATCAAAATCACGAGCCGTTAGGCGGGAAATTAGGAACAAATGTCATGAGCGAAATTGCTGACAAGCAACAAACCTGAATATTACAAGAGAGAAATTTTACCTACTAATATTTCATTTCGAGTGGTTTTCGGCATGACAATTTCACTAGAAAATATGTCTTACAGTTATATGTTCATATTTCAGAAATTCAAGAAAATAACGATTCATGGGACAAACAATTTTTGATATAATGAATTGGAACATGTTTGAAGTAAAAGTTATAATTGTTATAGTTAATTATTTGGGGATTGTTCCTTTCGATACCAGCAGAAGGAACCTCATCCCGTTCTGTCTATGATGATTGTGATTTGCGGCAGATTCATGATAGCCCTCTCTAAAGATTTTCAATAAGTTTTATACGATGTCCTGCATCTAGTGGTAAATATGGTTTTGAGGAATGTGTCCTTGAATGTCCCGTAATTTTGATTAACTCTTGTTCATGAACTCCTCTTTGGACCAATGATGAAGTAACCGATGCTCTATGGGAATGGTTTGTATTTTGAACTTTTTCATGCTCATTCCAATAATATCTGCTGATGTTGTTGTCCATTTCGATATTGGATTAATTCCTACAGGCATGTTTTTGTACCAAATTCATATTTTCCAGTTCGAATATAGCCAAAAAAGCCTGTCAGTTGTTATGTTTAGATTTGCCATTTTTTTCTCATGAATTTAAGATATAACCCAACAGGATATGAATCTTCGTTTTCTTTATTTCTCACTAACCATTTACTCTTCTATAACTTTTCCGTATATATCCTTTTGAACTTTTGGCTTACAAAACAAATGTTAGCTGGGGTTGGTGACGGGGTGCCATACAAAGCGGTGTATAACATGAAAGTCTAGGGAAAAAACCCTAGTAAAAAACCCTGGTTCCCCGCATATTGTTGTGCGTACAAAAATAGGCTTAAATATATTTGAGGGACTTTTATTTCCAAGAGTGGTCTTCTATTGAACACAGAGGTTACTTCATGTTGGACATATCGAATCTGAAAATAAAAAGACAAAAGAAAAAATAAACGTTCGAATTTGTTTTAAATTTTTAGCCCTTTCCAAGAAAGAATTTCCCAAATAATAATTCAATATGAGTAGAATTATGTACACTTGATAGTTGCCTATAAAATTTAATCTTAACAGTTAATAATTTTTCATTAAAAAAATGTTTTGCAATATTAGGTAATTCTCCCCAGCTACCTCATGATGGGGGGACAGTTTTATCACAAAAAATAAATAAATTAGTGGGTATTTATAATCTTACTGAAAATTGTAATAAAAAAAGCTGATATTAAATGAAGATAGGATGCCATCCTTGACGTTCTGAGGGCTTAGCCTATTTTGACATAACATTCTTTCTTTCAACAGTGGAAATATCTTCAATTTGTGAAAAGTAAAATCCTTAAGGTGACTTTTTCAAAATATTTACTTGAAACACATCCTTTCCTAGTACTTCAACTACTTTTCCAATAAAATGTTGAACTTGTTTTTTTCGTCGTGAACTCCACTAATACATAGTCCTCCTCAATTATTTTCGCAATATCCAAAAGTTCATTATCCTGGCGATTGCTATCTTCAAAATCATAACGATGTCAGAATCAGACAAATCGTTTTTGAATCTCTTGCCTGAAATTTGATGGCATCTCTTTATCAGAATCAGAGGAAGAATAATCATCTAGAACCTACCGTTTAGTCTTATATTTTTTCTTTGAGGGTCATTTGTTATTTTATTTTCTGTAATTTCTGACACTAGTTTTCTTTTGCTATCAGTTTTTTTCAGCTTCAACTGTCTTATTTTTTCGAATCATCAATTCTGTTTTTCCAGAAGTGCTTGTGTATATTCTTGAATTTCCTACTCTAGGTTTTTTGTTAGTTTTTATAGAGTAAGCCTTAGGTAATGGTCTTACATTAATAAGCTTTATGGTCACCATGAATAAAATTTTAATCCTTGTCTTTGCACATACAATGTCTTTAAGAATATTTCTGACCGTGGCTTCCACATCATGATAGTCTTGCACTTCATTATTGAAGCTGGACTCAACAACAAAGCTTGAATCAAGACGATCTGTATCAAACGAGGCAAACAAATCGTCATCCGTATATGTTTATGAGTTGATAGGCCCAGTGCTCTCCACACTACTAACAATGTTACAAGTGAATGTTTGCAAATAAGACTGTATGAAGTAATTGAAAGATGCCTCATACCTCGCCTCAAAATGACCAAACACAGCAATATAATCCCATTTTCTTTTGCATATAAAATAGCATTCAAGGAGAGGTGTGTTTCATGATTGTTCATTAAGCTCAGAATCCTATTCAAGGGATTGTAATCTGTATGTTCTTTAGTATGCTCCAACAATTCCAGAAATACATTCGTAGAGATCCATCCAGATTTCTCACCGCGGCTCCTGGGACAGCGCCGTATAAAAACTGACTTTTCATTCTGATACGTGGAAATATGTAAAGAGGTGGAATTGACCCACCAGCAGCTGAAATTATTTCGCAAATCGTGACTAGAGACTAGAGATTGGAACCTGTTTCCGCTATAACTCTTGGTGCTTGAGGAACAGTTGTAACAGCTGTTTCATCTATATTCCGAATACGGGCTAGTGAAAACCTGTATTTAGTCTGTACTTCTGCTTAGTTTCTGAAGAATTCGTCCACTTCAGCTTTGTTGAAATGTTCTTGCTATGCTTGTTTTTGCAGGTTTGCTGACGTTTCATAAAATATTGCATCCAGTCAATCCCCAAGCTGTTTTGATAATATCCCAAGTATTTGGACATATTTCGATCATTTTACTGGCTTATTCAAAAGCCAACTCACGGCAAAGTTTATATATCAACCCATTACATATTTTTGAATACTTTGAAAGGTATAAGTCTAACTCAGCTTCTTCATTTTGAGAAAAAACTGTTTCCTCGACAGATTTATATAATCATTAAGGAGTCATCGCAATTACCTCAGTGACAAACCGATTATGAATGACAATTTATACTATATGCTATGAGAGATAACCTTTAAGATTTGAAACACTAAAAGAAAACTTTGAAAATGTAATTAGGTTTAGTCATGCCTAAAGATCTGAATGTTTTACTGAAATAATAATCTTTAACGCCCGTATCACGAAAAACTCATCAAAGGAAGAAACTCAATCCGTTCTTATTTCAAATCGGTCCAGTGGTTTCGTAAAAATGAAAGATTATTTTGATTCTATGTTTAAGAAAATATATTTTAAGATTCTAATTCCTAATAAGAATCCATTGATTTCAGTCTACACTTTGTGAAAATCATACTTTCGGAGACGTGATTCTTCACTCGAATGACTGCAGGTAGTTGACCTCCTCCTGTTATTGTTTCGTAATTTTTTCATCGTAAGGACAGGTACTTTGGGACCACCTCGTACATATAAGGATCGCAACATTTTTCTTTCTACCTTAGCTTCAACCTCCTGTCTGTCTTCAAACAAACTTATTGTCTACAATTCTTGTATCTCTCTTTCCTCTATTGATCGCATTCTGTTTGCATACCTGGAACGTTTCGTAACGGTTCTTTTCCATTAGTTGAGTGCTGGCGAATTGTGTACCCGGTTTTGTGTTAGAATTCGTCAACTAATGTACAGGAAGTGAACTAATCTAATGATGAGTTATCAGGGTTATCAATGACATCTAAAAATTAGTCGAAATACAACAGATACAGATATTATAGCATTTTAATCTTATCTGTTATATCTTGGGTGTCTACAGCAATTATTGTTACATAGACAGAGATTGATATACTCTGGTTAATTTTATTCGGCCATGGACTTGTATATAACTTTGTTATTTTCCTCTCAGATCAATACGCTTTTAAGCAAAAATGTTCTGGTTTAACTTATTTATTCAAATCCAAATTACGAAAAAATTGACTGCTTGCAAATCTTGGAAATTCCGAATTCTTCTGAATATCAATTACATTGATATTCAAACGAAATTTTGTTGATCTCTGATGAATATTCTATGAGATATCAAGTATTTCAAAGTATTGAGGATTTTTCCATGTTCATAGAGATATTTTTTCCGTGGATGTAAGAAGTAATCAATTGTTTTGAAGGATCTATGGAGAACCGGATCTGTTATTCGATGAAATTATTGTAAAAAAAAATTTACTTTTTTTCTCATCTTGGTAGAGGCAAAGATGGACTGACGTAAAAACCTTGATCCACCTTTGCGGCACATAGAGAACTTTAGTACAATCAAGATATTCAATTCTAAATATTTTGTCAAATGGCCTTCTACTTGTACGAGTTGAAATTTCTTATTAAAATTATTATTTTATTATTATTTTCAATATTTAATTTATTAGTTATTCATGGATTGATGGTTCATGCTTATACACTCTATTCAACTTCATTTAGCCACGCAGGGTGTCATGGAAATTTGACACATTTCATCTTATTAGATCAAGATTTTTTATCGTGCGAAGGTTTCAAATATATGAAAGAGAATTCGTGGGTGGTTTCAAAAGAATCAGAAAGAAAGAAAGTGTTTATACTCTTTGGCTTCATCTGGGTAAGGCAATCTTAAACTTGAGGTGAATAAAAATAATAATGTACGAAAGCAATGAGGGGGTAGTGGGTGCAAGCCACCAATTTGTGTTTCTACCCTATAATGTTCATTTCGGAGAAAAAGGTAAATATTAAGACGATGGAAGCACAAGCGTCCTGTGTGATACCTGCGGGGTGACATGGAAATTTGACACATATCATGTGTATAGTAAAAGGTTAGATTTTTTATCGTACGCGGACGACAAATATATGAAAAAATATCGTGAATAGTTCCTCGAAGGAACATAAATGAATAGAAGAGCAGAATCAGGTGTCGGCAAATCCGTGGTGCCGGGGAAAAAGGAGTTAAGTCCATTATTGAGAATGTTCAGGAAAATTACCTGAAGTTCGATTTCAAATTACAAATCAGGTTGAATATTTATAAATCCAAAATATTTAGATAAAAGCACAAATATATTCTTCTTTTTATTTGTGACGTGTTTTGAAGATTTTCAAACATTAGGAAATATTCAGAAAAAAGAACACATATCCCCTTTCGAACTTGTCAAAAGAAAACTTATCCCATTGTTGACAATTTAAGCCATTCCTACTAAAAAGGAAGATCATACTCTGCGATAAAAAAAACTTTATTATTCTTATTGGGAACAGGAAAATATATTGTTTTCATCAAATAAAGAAATGAAATGAAGATCTATTTCAAATATTTTCTTCGTCATCAGAAGATACTAGATACTACTAGATACTACTTTATCGGAAATCGAACTGGGCCTGCATATTGAAGTTGAAGATGAAATTATGAATGTGAAGTTATCCACAACCACAAATGATCTAAAGGCCGCACACACCATAGGATTTACCCTATGAATGGAGAATTTTTTTTTCGATAGTTGATATTTAGGCGAGAGAGAATCGGTAGAAGTTATCATTCTTATCCATAGTAACATAACACAAAAATTTGATTTACTGAATACTCAGAAGTGGCTTGTTATGATGAGTGAACTATTACACCATGGGAAACTAAACCGTCGAATTTGAAGATGACACTCGGAAATGATAACTACTATTCGTTCCTACAATCGATAAGAATCGAAGAAAAATCTCATCAAATGTACACACGTCAGTGGCGTGCTATGAAGGAAGGAATATTACACATACGAAAATTAAACATATTTTTTCTGTCAAAGTTGACGATATCACTCGAAAATGATTACTGCAATTAATTCCTACAATCAATAAGAATCGAAGAAAAAATCTCATCAAATGTACACCCGTCAGTGGCGTGCTATGATGGAAGGAATATTACACATACGAAAATTAAAAATATTTTTTCTGTCAAAGTTGACGATGTCACTCGAAAATGATTACTGCAATTAATTCCTTCTATCAATAAGAATCGAAGAAAAAATCTCATCAAATGTACACCCGTCAGTGGCGTGCTATGATGGAAGGAATATTACACATACGAAAATTAAAAATATTTTTTCTGTCAAAGTTGACGATGTCACTCGAAAATGATTACTGCAATTCGTTCCTACAATCGATAAGAATCGAAGAAGAAAATCTCATCAAATGTACACCCGTCAGTGGCGTGCTATGATGGAACGAATATCATACACACGATAATTAAAAATATTTTTTTCTGTCAAAGTTGAAGATGTCACTCGAAAATGATTACTGCAATTCGTTCCTACAATCGATAAGAATCGAAGAAGAAAATCTCATCAAATGTACACCCGTCAGTGGCGTGCTATGATGGAACGAATATTACACACATGAAAATTAAAAATATTTTTTTCTGTCAAAGTTGAAGATGTCACTCGAAAATGATTACTGCAATTCGTTCCTACAATCGATAAGAATCGAAGAAGAAAATCTCATCAAATGTACACCCGTCAGTGGCGTGCTATGATGGAAGGAATATTACATTTACGAAAATTAAAAGTATTTTTTCTGTCAAAGTTAAGAATGTCACTCGAAAATGATTATTGCAATTCGTTCCTACGATCGATAAGAATCAACGAAAAAAATTTTATCAAATGTACACCCGTCAGTGGCGTGCTATGATGGAAGGAATATTACACATACGAAAATTAAAAATATTTTTTTCTGTCAAAGTTGACGATGTCACTCGAAAATGATTACTGCAATTCTTTCCTACAATCGATAGCAATCGAAGAAAAAAAATCTCATCAAATGTACACCCGTCAGTGGCGTGCTATGATGGAACGAATATTACACACACGAAAATTAAAAAAAAAATTTTCTGTCAAAGTTGAAGATGTCGCTCGAAAATGATTACTGTAATTCGTTCCTACAATCGATAAGAATCGAAGAAAAAAATCTCATCAAATGTACACCCGTCAGTGGCGTGCTATGATGTAACAAATATTACACACACGAAAATTTAAAAAAAAATTTTCTGTCAAAGTTGAAGTTGTCACTCTGAAATGATTACTATGATCAACTGATAACACTGATTAGAATGAGCGAAAAATGTTTTATTAAATGTACACCCGTCAGCGGCGTGCTTTGATCGCAGAAATATTACACAAAGGAAAACTTAACACAATTTTTTCTACCATCGATAAGAATATAATAAGAGAGTTTGATCAGATCCACACCAGTCAGTATCGTGCTATGAGGAGAGTAATGAAATCTTTTTTATGTTGAAATGAAAGATTTCACTCAAATATGATTATCGTTTTCCATATTTCTCATTGACAAATATAGGGTAAGCGATGTTCACTCGTCCGAATGTTTCATCACGGAGATCATTTTTGGGAAGGAAAGTAAAACTCAACGACATAATCAATTCAATTAAGGAAGAATTCGTGGGTGGTTCCGTAGAAATGTAGATCAGCAGAAAAAAATTTGAGGTTGGTAGATACTTGCTTCTGCTTATTGGCTTCTTCAGGACAAGGCAACCGTAAAATCTAAAGAAATTAGAAGAACATCAATATCACAGGGGATCACAGCAGGTGCGAACGACAAATTGGTGGCTTCAACCCTTGAGTTCTGAGTTTTGAGAGAATACTTGGTATTACAGAGGAAGCATAAGTAATCTGTGCATACGACCCCGATCCAGGTGAATACAAATAATGAAATAGCTTAGTGCGTAGATTTAAATATATATTTAAATTTATATTCACCTGGGTTAGGGTCGTATTGTACAGGTTGCTTATTCTTCCTCTGCGGCAATACTTTGTATTCCGCCAAAACTGGAGGTTCTAGGTGGAAGCTTCAAATTGGCCGTTCGAATCTGCTGTGGTCCCCTGTATTATTGATATTCTTCTTCTTATTTCTTGCTAGATGCGGATACATTAGTCACTTCAAGAATAAAACTTTACATTTGTGCGCACAATATGCGTAGATTTTTAAACAATCTTTTGTTTTAACATAACGCGATTCTTTGAAATTAACAATGCATACATTGTTGACGCTCTGAATTTTTCTTGCCATTAATGAAGTCCATATGTTCCGGTTCAATTTCTCTCCATTCCAAATGTCCAATAGTTCTGAATGAGACAATACAAAATGGCCTTCCAAAACTTACATTCCTTGAATTTTGGTCTCACCCAAGATTTGCTGTTCAAATTTCGTCCCAGGACAGGTAACAACTCTTTCTTTTTCGTAAGTTTGAGAATTCTCCAACGTAAATGTTTCCGAATAATTTCATTATCTGTGGAAACCCAGTTCGAAGATTGAGACAAAATTGAGACAAGCTCAATTTTGGACATTCAGGAGATTCAATGAGACAATCAATAGAATCTGTGTTTTGTGAAAAGAAGGTATTGATTCAATATTAATGCATTTAGTATCGTGACATTGCGTTCCTTCTTTCAAAAGTATATTCGATAACAATATGATTTTACTGGAACTGCTTTCCATATCTGACGAATTCGGATTTTCCTCAGTCTCGGGATTCTCATTGCTTCTTTCATAGAAACGACCAATGAATGCTCTCAATTTATATCTATTATTTTTATTATTCTTCATTGCTAATGTTCTACACAATTCAGAAAGGGCAGAAACATTTTCTGATACCGAAATCTTCAACAAATCTTTCATAACCGAGCGATTGCTGTGCAAAATCTGAATTAATGATTTATACTTCCCATTTTCCTGTCTATAACATTGAACAGGCTGGAAAATTTATCCTGATTTCGTTTTATTGTCATAAAAATTTTCAAATCCAAATTTTCATCATATCTGCCGAAAAGGAACAAACTTGCTTCTTTGAGAATATCACTCCGTCGTTTCAGTGACGTCATTGTGACATTTTTATCATATAAAAATTCACCTAGAGCAGTAATGTCAACGCTCGGTGATTTTTTAGGACTACTTGACATTTTGTGAAAAAGTTCAACAAAAGATACTGGGTATTTAAAATATATATCTATAATTCATAAAACCGATAAAAACACAAGGAATTTTAAAATGCAGTTCGAGAAACAATCAGTATTTAAAGCTGAACTAAAATATTGATTTTTAGCTCGAACCTCAACAAGCTTTATCCACCGGTCGAAAACTAAAAAGGGGCTTAATATCTAAATCAAATGAAAAAAAACAATTACGAAAAAATATGAACAGAATACTGTTAAGAAAACAAAAAAATTCCTACCACAACCCCTCTCCAGTTAGAGTCCCAAGGACACCGACTCATACTGGCGAGTTGCATTAGGGGCGGAACATTCACTGCGCGAGCAGTATACGTGCCAGCCTCGCACTCACTCAGACCCTCACTGGGAATTTGGGGATGTGAGGAAGAGCTTGTATTGCGTTCTAGAACGGTTCCGCTGTCTCACGAAGAACTCGTGAGGCTCAACTAACTCCGAATGTTCCGTGTTCACCCGGCTCTGGTTACGGAACTCGGAGCCCGGGCATAGATCCTCTGAAGGTCCTGACCCTGTCCAGCCTTCTGGCCATGCGGCGCCCGGCAGTACGGTTGTGTGGCCCTATTGATGCTCGAGGACTTGGCTTCGAGGTTGTGATAGCGCTACGACTGTACTCCCAGATCTATGCCAGGCCCGTTAAGAACTAGGGGAGAGACGGGTCTCATCCTCTCGCCTAGTAATCAGATTAAGCTAGCAGCCATATCGCACCACTTCCTCTAGCTAGTTGTTCGACAACTTTGCTTGCTGGCTCTGTCTCCAGCGTCTCTAGGTGGCGAAGCCTAGGATGGTGGCAAAGGTATCACGACCTATGCCTCGCCTAGACAGAGCCCTGGATGGGAAGGGATTAAGGGGTATGGTCATTCTTGGTTCGTCGCTTATTACAGCTACTTAAGCCCGTACACCACGATAAGGTGATGACCACGTACGGGTTCCTTATATACCTATCTTGATCTAACTATCCATGGGTTACGATTACATCGCACGGGTTGCTTGTGCTCCATCATGTTGATACTTTATTTTTTTTCTCTAAATGGATATTGTAAGGTGGAGACACAAATTGGTTGACCGCACATACTGCAGTCCTCTTTGGGTAAATTTTTTTCCGCCTTAATTGAAGTAAAGAGAAGATTAATACGCACTGTTCTCTATATGGCAACTGGTAGAGTTCATGACATATTTCTCAAAATGTCAATGGTCTGGATTTTGATGGTACGTCAGAAGTTTTTACAGTGTGATGAATAACTCAAATTGTTTCCTAAATTTAGATAATATTACAATAAAACATTTTAACCTAAAAAAAAATGTAGATATCACAGAAATCGTGTTTAAAATATTAAATGGTCTTCTTCATTTCGTTTCAAGACTATAATTTATTTTTCTGTTCAATAAAGAAGGACCAGGTTTAAAATTGTAACAGCAGTCACCTCTTAATATTTCTTGTGTATGCAATAAAGAATTGCATGAATCAATCAAAAGGCGGTTTCTCAACTTTGTTTTAATGTTGTTCAGTTTCGAAAATATTCGTTCAGCAGCTGCTGAGGAATGGGGCAGACAAAGAAGACCTGAAATAAACTTCTTCAAATTGGGGAACATGATTTCATTTAGATCATTTTTTCTGCTTAAAACAAGATTCCAAAAATCCAAAACATTTTCTTCTTTGAACCTTTCAATATTTTCGCATTCCTGAAGAAGCCTATATTCAATGTCTAATTTTTCTATGTTACCATAATCACATAAATTTGGGAATCGATGAACAAGAGGTATCACAGAACCAGGATCATCAGAAAATATCACATTTGGATCTAAAATCTTCAAATTATTCAAGACTGGATCATTAAATGTGAATCTTTTTTTTATTTGACTAGATAGCTCAATATAAAAATCCAATGCATGTACTTTGAAACTTTTCAAATCATTCGGTTCAATAGTATTCTGTAGGATGTATAATTCACATTTTGCTCCAAAGTGAATTTTATCCAATTCCAAAAAGTGATCCGGATTTTTTACATTACTGTCATTTAAATCATTTCCCAAAATTACTTCCTTCTTCAAAAAGTTCCTAATAATAGTTTTATACAATACCGTCACTCTATCTGATAGAACATGAAGTTTTATAGATTCACTCTGAAATTCTAAATTTAACTTGTTCACCATTTCTAATACATAACTCAAAAACAAAAAATATAATTTGAACACTGGATTTTTCAGAGCAGAAAGAATCATGTTTGGATATTGTATATTATCTTTTACAAAAGATTCATTTGTAAAAAATAAAATAAGAGCTTCATATTGCTCTAAAATCCTATCAATAACGGCTTGTAGGGAAAGCCAACGCGTTTGACTCAATCTAAGCATTTTGTGTGGTTCTAGATTCAAAAACGCTTGATATTCCTTCAGGTGAAGCAATCTTGCAGAACTATTTGAAAAATAGTTACATATATCCCTAACTAGTTGTTCCAAACTTTTGGGTAATTTAGTGCAAGCAGCAGAAGAACATAAACTGAAGGAATGGCAAACACATCCCAATACAAAAACATGAGGAACAATAGATTTAAACTTCGCTTGAACCCCTTTAATATTTCCCATCATAACATTGCAGTTGTCTGCTGCAAATCCCATTAAATTCTGAATGTTTATTTCATTTTCGTTAAAAAACTCCACTATACTTTTGAAAATGCTTTCTGAAGATGATTCTTTCATTTCTATCAACCCCAGGAAACGTTCGTAAACACTATTGTCTTTATAATATCTGACCACTAGTACTAAAGATTTTGAAATACTAACATCAGTACTTTCATCGATTATCAGAGAAAAATGAAATTCATTAAGGTCTTTGGTAATTAAAGTCACCTGTTCTTTTGCAATGACAGTTTTGCATAACAGTGTTCCCTTCTTCCTATTCATTTTTATTTGCTTTGCAATTTCTGAATCGGGACACACAGCTTTCACTAATTTTACTAAATGATCCAATAATAGAAATGCCAGATTATGTTCGGCAAGGAATACAACTAATAGAACTTCTGCTGATTTCACTATATTCTTAATCCTCAGTTCCTTTGAAGATGCTAGGACATCCTCCAGTTTCATATTAGTCTCTGAAGCTTTCAGAAGTCTTGAAGATTTGAAGATTTTGCTGTGCCTTTCCACATGAGAAATTCCTCCAGCTATTACAAGATTGCACGCTTTGCATAGAATTTTCTTCTCATTGTTTGTAACAAGCCAAGACCCAAATTTTTTGGCCCATTCGTGTCTGTACCTTTGCACATATTTTTTCTTTTGGCTGTCTCGAAGTCTCGAATTCGATCTATCTTCATTGTCATGTTCACTCTCCTCAAATGAGTCGCTGTCATCATTTTTTGGACAATCAATGTTTTTTTTTTTGGTATTGCGATCTAAAAACCTGCAGATAAAACTCATGTAGAGAAGCAATTTGAAGCAAACTTAATTTATTTCTTTGTATGTAGGATGTATCGTTCCAAAAATATTGAAGAACAGAGTTTTCAGTGTTTAGGAACTATATATTTACAACTCATTCAAACAACAATATTTGTTACTTTATGTATTATCCTAATATATATATATATATATATATTTTTTTGTTTAAAATTTCTTGGGTGTATAGCACTTATTCTACTAATAAATGGTAATTGTTAAATTATTATTTCATTTATTTTATTTTTCCAACATATGTTTCGGCGTGTCTACGCCTTTTTCAAGGAATATAATTCAGTCGACAATTTCTTCATTTAAATCGTCCGTCAAGTTATTATTTTCTTCTATAATCAAACTTTAAAGATCTTCAAATATTAAATATTTTCGTCAGCCATGAGTAAAATAATGTATGCATTATTTTACTCATGGCTGACGAAAATATTTAATATTTGAAGATCTTTAAAGTTTGATTATAGAAGAAAATAATAACTTGACGGACGATTTAAATGAAGAAATTGTCGACTGAATTATATTCCTGAAAAAGGTGTAGACACGCTGAAACATATGTTGAAAAAATAAAATAAATGAAATAATAATTTAACAATTACCATTTATTAGTAGAATAAGTGCTATACACCCAAGAAATTTTAAACAAAAAAAATTATATCAAAGCACAAGAAACTCTAACAAAAAAATATATATATATATATATATATATATATATATATATATATATATATATACCATATATATTGTTGAAATTTCAGCCTGAAGAAGAGAAGAATATTTCTCGAAACGTAGCTGTTTGAATAAGTTGAAAATATTTATTTCCTAAACACTGAAAACTGTGCATGTTGCATTTTCTTCTTATGTAATTGCTAACCTGTTCATTTTCCAGAAATGTTTATCACTCTTTGTTTGAAACTTGTTTTTCAATTAAAACAAACTGGTTTTATTTATCTATGGTATAAACCGACATACCGAATACGTATTTGGTATTTGTATTTTAGGGTGACACCAGTGCCATCTATACGCAGATTAATATTAGTACTAGTTATTAATAGACTTCTTTAACTGCCGGTATCTACTTACAGATTTCTACCTACTAAACATTTCATGAAATATCGAGAAATGTACCTACTAAAAAAGAAGTTTTCTACTAAATCTGGTCAAGCCTATTTCTTATGGCCGGAAAATAATTCAATGACTGGTCCAATGAAAATAGTACTAAATATTTGGTGAAACGTAATTAAGTAATGAATATTACTGAATAGTAACAGATCTATTACAAAAGTAATAACAAGAACAACACTGATGATTTATCTTTCGATAAATAAGGTCTTTCTTCATCATAATACCAGAATTGCAGACAGACAAACACTGATCTTTTGAAATACCTTATATATTCATATCATATTACACAAAAGCATGTTTTTTCGGAATCGAAAATTCTGAAGCCACTAAATGACAAGCGTTACATTAAACTTTTTCTTCTTGTTCTAAACCTTAAGGTCTTTATTGTGAAGGTCTCCTCAGTGGTATGGGGCTTCCGGGGAGATAGAACTCCATCGTTTGGGTGGTCTTCAAAATGACCTTCTGCTTGCTGGTTTTCCGTCTTTAACGATGACATCTGTTATGGTCTATTCTTTCTACGTCATTACGCCAATATCTTCTCCTCTTCCTTTCCCCAACTCGCTATATCTTCTACTTTACAGAGAGATCTTATATGGCTGTTTCAAACCTTATCTCTTAATGTTTTTACTTCGATGATTCTGAGAGTTTTCACCTCCGCTGTTCTCCATTTTATTTGTGTCATCTCGATTCTCGATACCATAGGTTAGGACAGGTCCAACACAACACAGGATTTAGATATATATATATATATTTTTTTCTTTTTATATATTTTTTAATATATATATATATATATTTATTTTTGTTTAAAATTTCTTGGGTGTAAAACACTTATTTTACTAATAAAGGGTAATTGTTAAATAATTATTTTATTTTTCCAACATATGTTCCAAGCGTATCTACGCCTTTTTCAAGGAATATAATACAGTCGACAATTTCCTGTAAATTACACAATGATGAAAACACAAATATATCAACAAAAACACAAAGCTTTTTACGTACTTCATTCAAATCGTCCGTCAAAATATTATTTTCTCCTATAAATCAAACTTTAAAATTTTCAAATATTAAATATTTTCGTCAGCCATGAATGAAATAACGCTGTGATAATATCAGTCACATTTTTTTTTAGAAATGGTACTTAAAATTTCAGTTGTTTCAAACTGTTGTCCAATAAATCATCCATCACATACAAAGAAAGAATAGGACTCAGTTTTGACCCCATATCACATCCGAATAATTGTTTATAGAATTTTCCACTGCACTTATTCTCCAATAAAAACAAAATCACCTCCATGAACAGCTCCTTTTGCATCTGTGTGTTCTTTTTAATGTTTCCCATTTTTTCCAGAACGCTCATAGTCTTACTTTTTTCCAAGTTTCCAAATAGATCACTGCATCGAATGATACCAGTTTATGGTTATTTGGTATTTGAAAATTATCCATTTGTTGTGAAAACTCGAATGAATCTCTGATATAATGATCATTGTTCGTGTTGTAAGCTAATTTTGAAATATCTGCCATGAGTTTTGATTGTTTTGTCGTGGGGATATTGATACTGGATATAATAGGTCTTAATGGGTTTCCTGGTTTGTGAATTTTAGGTGGCCATATATTCTCGGGCATACTGAGTTGTAAGTCTTCAATTCCTTTGCTTGTTGTTGTGAAATGCATCCATTTTCGCATATTTTTGTCAATTTGTTGTTTGTTTAATTGTCAATTTGTTCTGTATTGTGGTAGTTGATCTCCAGATAGCTTCCTGAAGTCTTTGAGTTCATTATCACGGTTACTGCTCCTTGTCACTGTCAAATTCTATAAGGTCTTTATTTTCGCTCAAAAATCTCTTTGTTTCACCGTAACACTTATATACGACTGAATTTTCTGTTGTTGTCATGGGTGAAATTTGTTATTACATTCGTCGCCTGTGCTCTAAGTATATCTCTCCTGTCTTCTGGTACCTACCGCTAATACAACATATTCTAAATCTGCTATTAAATTGTCCATTTTCAAGTCTCTTGATGTTGTTGGTAAGCTAAATTTTGATCCAAGTGATAAAAGGTCTTCAACTGGTTCTGGAATGGATTTGTTGTCCAATTTCTATGAACATGCATATGCTTGTTTGTCCAGACAACATCTCTTAGACAGCTAGATATTACGGAAGCATTGTTGACATGAAAAACACTACCGTTAGGGTCAACCACATCACCAATCGAGCGTAGATATGCTGAGAATAATGCCGGGACAGGGTATTGTTTATTCATGAATTCAGTTTCTAGCGATTTAGCATCCTGGTTCTCTATCCATTTGTGTTTATTGATGCAGACCACCCTTATCCAGAAATGCTGGATTATGTGGTAGAGCTCAGGCAGTCTCTTCTTGATCTCATCATTAGCATCACACATCTTAACGTAAACGTTCCGCACCAATAGGAGGAGTCCGTGAGCCTAGATTGAAAACAAGTCTATCCTCGGGACAAATTGGATTATAATCTCAAGAAAGTCCGTTAATTCTGATTTTCTGATTTGAAAAACCTGAAATAATCTTTATATCCTAGTGTTTACTAAGTAAATACTTGAATACTCAATGGTGAGCTCTGTTATCAGTCTGAAAATATTCATTTGTTGAGAACTCAGTGGAAATAATTTCAAAATCTAGGTATACGTAATTTATAAATTTCAAAATACCGAATGGATATTAAGTTAACTTAGCGCTTTCATTTCGAATTTTGGAAAAAGAGAAAGATATACAGGGTGTAATATATTTAAGGAGGTGATTCTCATCGAAAAAAGATAGGATTGGCCCTGCAAAGGGAGTACATAAAATTTGTATAACAATTTTTATCACAAGCACCAAAAAGTTACAATATTGAAATTAACCTAACGTTTCCTACTAGCAGAAAGATACTTATCCGGTTATTTATTTGGTGTACCCCATGGTTGTAAGGGTGGTAAACGCAACCCCTAAAGTTTATTTCCAATGTAACTTTTTGTTTTATTATTTGTTTACCATTTAAAATTTATTTCCGGTAGCCTGTTTCATTCTAAACAAAAATGTCTCGTGAGTTTTTTCCCAAAATAAACCAGTTCGCAGCAAAAATTATTTTACGAACAACTAAAGAGATAGGTACATCGTCATAAATGCGAACTGGATTTATTATTATTTTGTAGTTAGTACCTGCATTAAATGACTAAATGATAAAAATAAAACTAATTTATTAATAACAAAACACACAACACGTAGAAATCATATTAAATGTTCAATATGTCTACCTTCAGACATCACGCATACGTCTAGACGTCGGCGCATTGAGCCACGTATTCGCTCGAATATTCCTGGAGTCTCTCTGATTACCTTGCACGCATCGATGATGCGGTTTCTCAAGTCCTCTATATCGCGAACAGGAGTACGATAAACCAAATGCTGTAAATAGCCCCAAATAGAGAAATCGAGAGAGCCAGTTCTGTGGTCCTCCTCGACCTATCCAGTGATTCGGATATATTTCAGTTAAATGCTGTCATGCTACTTGACTAAAATGGGCGGAGCCCCATCATGCATAAAAACATATCCCTTCCTACGTCCAAAGGAACTTCCTCCAGCAATACTGGGGCACTTCTCTTTAAAATTGAACGTATGCCTCGCCATTTAATCGAAGAGGTAGAAAATGAGGCCCAGTTAAAAAATCCCCAAAAGCTCCGAGCCATACGTTAAGAGAAAACTGTTCTTGGTTGGTTTCGACAATAGCGTGAGGGTTTTCATCAGCCCATATGTGGTAATTATGAAAATTAATAATTTTGTCCCGAGAAAAACAGCATTCGTCTGTGAATTCTATCGTCTTCTGAAAGTCACAATTTCTCCTAAACATTTCCAGCATCCAATTGCAAAATTCTAGACGGTTGGGGAAGTCTCGTAACAGTGCCTGTACTCGTTTCAAATGGTAAGGGTATAAGAGTTGTTCCTTTAAAATTCGAAATACCGTCATATGATCCACATTCAGCTAGAAAGCAATCTTTCTAGTACTAGTAGTCGGTTGTTCTTCAATTAAATTAAGTACTGCTTCCTCAAATTGTTGTGTTCGTACTTCTCGCTGGCGACCACAATCCTGCGTTCTTTTGTCGAATGAACCATATTCTCGTAATCGTTGATGAAGTCGAGCAAATATTCTATGTGAAGGATGCTGTCGTTGAGGAAACATTTCAGCATATCTTCTAGAAGCTTCTAACCCTTTCCCCTGCGACAGACCATAAACGTAATGTATATCAGCCATTTCCTCATTTGTGTCATTTTAATAACAAGTGAATTAAAGAACAGAACAACAACACAAAAAAAGTATTAAGTTTATTTCAAAAATCTATAAACTGACTGCGTTATGTCAATTTAATTGTCACTATCGTCTAGACGCATGCTTGATGTCTGAAGGTAGACATATGTATTCAACATTTAATATGATTTCTACGTGTTGTGTGTTTTGTTATTATTAAATTAGTTTTATTTTTGTCATTTAGTCGTTTAATGCAGGTACTAACTACAGAATAATAATAAATCCAGTTCGCATTTATGACGATGTACCTATCTCATTTTTTGTTTAGGATGAAACAGGCTATCGGAAATAAATTTTTAAATGGTAAACAAATAATAAGACAAAAGGTTACATTGGAAATAAACTTTAGGGGTTGCGTTTCCCACCCTTACAACCATGGGGTAAACCAAATAAAGAACTGGATAAGTGTCTTTTTGCTAGTAGGAAACGTTAGGTTAATTTCAATATTGTAACTTTTCTGGTGCTTGTAAAAAAAATTGTTGTACAAATTTTATCTACTCCCTTTGAGGGGCTGTATCTAACAAGGGATGCTCCAATGAAGTTTCTTTATATGAAAGATCCTATCTTTTTTTCGATAAGGAATCACCTCCTTAAATATTTTACACTCATTTAGTTACATGCTGTATATATATATACACTCATTATCTCAGCCCACTCTTCAAACTCCTGAGTTCCCAAGGTAGTTGATTGGTTGTCGGAAAAATGGCGGTAGTGTTTCATATTTGTTAATTAATTTTTGGTTGAACTGACGCCCAGTTTTATTGCAGCAAATGAGCCTTTCGATATAATATTATTCAATTGAAAGCTTCAGTTGAATTTCTTGATAATAATTTCTAAATCATTTCGACAAGCATAATCTTGTCGCAGGGTGGTTTCGATGGTTCATTCTGAGAAGAAACGGTCAATTTTTTCCTTCCAAGAACCGCGTCAAAGTTCCTTAATGAACTAGGAGGAATAGCCAAAAATCTTTCATGAGCCGGGCATGATCTTTTCAACTCTGGCTTATCATTGGATTTTTGGGCCTTCATACAAAAATGTTTTTCTCGAGGCAGTATACATAAGGAATGAAGTAATGGACTTGAAATTTCGTCCTATTCAATATGATGGTCCTCATCTATGCCTGGTCTTACTGAGATTTTTGGGTTTTCCCTAGTAGAGTAAGTTTTTTGTTATTCTTTATTCTGACTGAGAATGAGCCGAGTTGTACGAATTGAAAACCTGTAACATTAGCATGGTAATTCATAAACACATTTTTGTTGTAATTTGATTTTGTGTTTCTATTTCACCTTAGTTAGGCTTTCCTGATTATATTCTTGTTCTTGGATACTTTTTCACACTGTATCTATTACCAATTCGTTCTGAATTGTGAAGCTCCAAGGAGGCGAAAAAAAAACTGAAATAATTTCCAATAGTGCCAGTCTAACACTCTTTAGAAAAAGACTCAACCATCACCGGTTCAGAAAAACCACATCAGTCCAATGTACAAGTATATCGGTGGAAACAAGCACAATAAAATATGAAAATATCGATTAAGCTGTAAGAATGAGATTCGAAGGAATCTGCGAACTAGTGAAATTAGCACAAACAAAAATAGAAAAATTAACGGATTCCAGCAAATACACACCAAATGACCATACCAAGACAGTTATTATAATCTTTCGTGATAAAAAACCTTTGTCTCCACCGAAGCATTGAAATTCTCAGTAACTCCAAGAACTATTCCCAAACTAGAGATAATTTTGATAACAGAAGAATCTGCACTAAGATGAGAAAACCAGAAAAAGTAAAAGAATATCATTAAACTGTAAGAAAGATATCGGATTCCCCAACTAAGAATCCGTTACACAATATTTAGAGAGCCAAATGAAAAGCTCTAACAGCAGCCTTATAACGCATTCCTTGAAGATAATTCCAGCAGACCAGTGGAATGCAACAGTAATTTTTGATGGGGATACTTCCAATGAATAAATGTGAGAGGTTTCATCTAGATACAGATGAACACACAAAATTGAGACAACATCCTTCAGCCACATTTGAAAACAAAATCTGCTTAATCCTGTTCAAGTACAAAGACCAGTTTCCAGACAATCTATCAAAAATAAGAGCCCTTCCTCATTACTGCAAATCCCAACAATGATACGGACAGCCGAAAAATTACAGCATTAATATTCCACTGGGACTAACCGTGAACTCAAGAAATTTTCCATGTGTACCATAAGTGTACCTAAGTTTCTCCTGAAAATACCATCTCGACTGAAAGGTCATCGATAGTGAAAAATACCAATCATTCCATATAAACCATAAGAGAACAACATATCTCTGATCAAGGCATCATCGCCTGTTTCGAATTCAAAACCTTGTTTATTAACTTCTCAAAATACTTAAACATAAATCAGAAGAGTACAATGCATTGGATGAAAGAATCACTTTAAGTATTGACTGAATCATGGAAATGCTTGAAACACGTACTTCCTAGTACACAATATCTACTACCGACAAGAATTTGGTATAGTGATGGCTTCCCCTTCAGATTGGATCATATGAAATGAAACCAAAATTTCGGCTCAGAGATGTATACAACATATTCTGGCTATGAAAACGAAAATCAAGAAAGATACTAAGATCATCCCAACAACATAGGAGAACCTATTAAATTCACGATGGAGTTCGAAGAAAAAAACAAATTTCCTCTTCCTAGATTTACTGGTCCACAAACAATATTAGTACCACATTCTACAAGAATCCAACAATCACAGATCAATCAGTTCGAATCAAACCCTAGTCTAATCACCAAAATAGGAGTAGCCAAATCTCTTCACGGTATTCTCTGACGTAGTAGTTCATAAAGAACAAAATAACAGGACCCCAGCAACATCTTGAAAAACGTCTAATCACCAAGTTAAATGATAAAGGAACCACAGCAAATAAACGATTATCTTACCAAAACGATAACTTTCATCAACCAAATGTGAAGGGCTCATCCGTGAAGAAAAAAATTAATTTGTAATAAAGACAATGTAAGAAAATAATTCAAGATCAAGAATATAATCAGGGTAACAACCCCATTAAGGTTAAACCTGATAACTTGAGTCAAATCACAGAAAACTGCGTTCATGGAAAACCTTGCAAATGTAGCTTATTTTCATTGGTGTAACTCAGCGCCCTCTCGAAGACAGAATAAAAGAACTTCAAAATCTCTAAGGTACCTTACCATGCCTTGAATGGGGACAAGCATATTAAACGGGACGAAGCTTCTACCATATCGAAAGATGCCATTAGTGGAGATAGAAATTAAAAGGTCAGCGAAAAAACCTTATAAAAATATGGCGCGATCCATAGCAGACGGAAAAAAATTTAAATAAACCGGTTCTGCTCCAACGAAATCATTCTGATGACGACGAGCGAATGCTTGTGGAAACGATTCAGAACCTAATTTTTAAGATATCGAATTTGTTACGGTAACTCGTGACCTGAAGATTATTTTTGGGACTGTTTATTGAATTTGGAAAATTCAAAAAAATAAGAAACTCACTAAACTAGTCAATAAATAGACAACATTAGAAAGTGGCTTTCAAACAAGAAAATTAGCAGTTTCATCTCCAATAAGCAGACACAATATGTCTCACGTATCTCTAGCTAGGTTAGAACAACTCATGTCACAGCCTGTCTTTGCACCAAATTCGACTAAACCTTCCATGGCGCATTCGTATCACGAGAAGTTTTTAGCGTAAAACCATTGACAAAAATGAACTAAATGAAACAACTAAAAATAAAATTCAATTGAATAGTACTATCGAAGGTCTCTATTGCTGCAATGATTGTTATTGTAAGTGATTGAAATAATGTTCACTGAAACCTTGTACAGGGTGGGGCAAATCGAACAGTGCAGTTTTGAAAGGCAATTAAAAAAGAGTATGCAACTTACAGGAATTAAATTTATTTAAATTTTTCGTTACATCATGCCATTTATTTTATCATGTTCTAAAAATCAAATCGGAAAGATGATGGCCTTCAGCAGCGATGCATTGATGGAGACGATTTCGGAATGCTCAAATCCTTTGAGCGTGCGGTCCAACTTTGATCGCCCCTCAGAGAGACGAGGTGCGTATGGAACATCTGACGCAATGTCGTCATTGAAATTCGAGTAGTATGAGCCGAAGCCTCGTCCTGTTGGAACCAGATCTCCCCCATATTTGTTTCTTCTATTAGCTCTTCCAATTGAGGCTCAAAAAAATTGTCCACTCTCGTCAAATTTTCCGGTGTTCTTGCCACTTTAGGTCCTCCTGAACCCCTAGGTTTTAGTGTAGAACCAGTTGCTTCAAATGTACTCACCCAATTCGCGATTACATTACGGTGAGGGACGGTATCATGACGCGAAAGGTTAAAGTGGACCCGGAAAGCTCGCTGAGTTGCGATGAATGATCGACCATTTTCAAAAAACGTACGGACTGCGAAGCCCCTTTGTTCACCAGACCAAACCATGGTAATGACTAATAATGGCATGGCCTGCCCCACAACATGAAACTATCGTGATAGGATTATCCCCACCACACCGGAAGTACCAACCTTTCAAAACTGCACCAACTTACCCCACCCTGTAGTAGGGGAGACCTGGTACAAAAGTAACTGCGTTAATTTTAACTGTAGGTTCTTGAGATCAAAAGAAACACTTTTTCCATTACGGTTTTTCTATATTCAGCTGCGTTAAAAAGTTATAAGCATTTTCAGTTTTCACATTGGGCAAATACCTCTCTGTAGTCCAGTTTAGTTTGAATGAAAAATACCTTCCACAGCTTCCACTAATGAATCAGAATTGTTTAAAAACATTATGTTTCCTCTAAAAAATGATTCACTCACTCATGTTTCATCCGATGAGGTCCATATCCAGAAGGAAGATACAAAATACTAATTTTTTGGTAAAAAAAATTCAACACCATAAACATAGAGTTTTGTTGTTCTACTATAATTTCTTTCTACTTCAAGATTATAAACCAACCCTTTCTAGTGAGAAATTTCAAAAAACCTCAGAATTATTGATGTTATCATCATACATTTGTAATTTTCTTTTCTATGAAAATTTCCAAGGCAAGAGGTCACTGAAAACTCAGCGCCCTCTCGAAGACAGAATAAAAGAACTTCAAAATCAGGTCTATGAAGGTACCTTACCATGCCTCGAATGGGATGTCACAAGCAATTATTAAATGGGACGAAACTGTCTGTAATATCGAAAGATGCCATTAGTGAAGATAGAAATTAAAAAATGGTCAGTGAAAATACATTATAAAAATATGGCGCGAGACATAGCAGACGGAAAAAAAACATAAATAAACTAGGTTCTGCTCCAACGAAATCATTCAATTTATGACGACTAGCGAATGCTTGTGAAACGATTCAGTAACCTAATTTTTTAAATAGATATCATCGAATTTGTTACGGTAACTCGTCACCTGAAGATTATTTTTGGGACTGTTTATTAAATTTGGAAAATTCAAAAAATAGGAAATTCACTAAACTAGTCAATAAATAGACAACATTAGAAAGTGGCATTCAAACAAGAAAATAGCAGTTTCATCTCCAATAAGCAGACACAATATGTCTTACGTATCTCTAGCTAGGTTATAATAACAACTCATGTCACAGCCTGTCTTTGCACCAAATTCGACTAAACCTTCAGTGGCGCATTCGTAGATCACGAGGAGTTTTTAGCGTAAAACCATTGACAAAAATGAACTAAATGAAATAACTAAAAATAAAATTCAATTGAATATAATTGTACTATCGAAGGTCCTTTCAACTTTGCTGCAATGACTGTTATTGTAAGTGATTGAAATAATGTTCACTGAAACCTTGTAGTAGGTGAGACTGGGATACAAATCAGTAACACTTTGTACTTTGAATACCTTGATTTTCTAGCTGAACGGTGTTAAAATATTACCATTCATTTAATATAACTATATAAAAATTCAGTTTATGTTCTTTAATCTAGCAACTCGAATTATCACATTATAGTGTTTTATATGAATTATAGAAATTTTGAAAAATCTCCACTTGTTACTTTCGACCACTTAGGCAGGTCGAAAATAACACGTTGTGGGTCGAAAGTAACACGCCGAAGGGGTGGGTAATGAGTACAATAATATACATGGTAAATTAACAAATGATTTATTTAAAATCTTTATCATATTCTAATAACACAAATAAACATCCACTACATCCTCCAGTACATCCAACAGGACCCTCACAGATCATGTGGTCTTGGAATCGTTTCAGTGGGAATACGAAAAAAGGTGAGATGTGTCCGCCTTGAGCATTGATGGCAACAGCAACAGTTACCAATCTTCCTCGTTCTGCGGATGTTACTGCACCTACTTGTTCAATTCCTTTTTGGGCTACAATTTTGTTGGTTTTTTGGACAGTGGTCACCCCTGTTTCGTCCATGTTCCAGATATATCTTTTGGCTCAAATTGGTATCTATCCATAACATCAGCAAGGTTGTCAAAAAGTTTACTCACATTATACTCGTTGAAACTTGATGCCAGTGACAGATTTGTTGCTTGAGGACATCTTAAAGACAGGCTCGGGTGTCATTTTAAAAAACCAGTCAACTATTTCTTACCCGCCATTCGAGTATCGCGTTTTTAGGAAATGATTTTTCATTCTTAAGCGCTAACTCGTGTGCTAGTTTACGTACTTCAGTTGGGGATAACCCAAAATAAACTGCTGAGCACTCGATTAAGTAGTCGCGTAGATTAAATTCTTCGTCGTTGGTAAAAACACGGTTGACGCAACGATAGCCCACAACAGCGGTAGCATTTCCTGCTTTTATTTTTTTTATAAATTTTTTTTATAAATGTTACATGGCAAACATTATATTTTTTTGCCAGGCCTCTAATGGTTGCAGCATCTTTAAAATGCTCTTCAGCCGTTTTTTTATATACTCCCGTGTCCGTGGTTTCTCGTTCAGTTTTTCTAATGCGTTGACATTCTGTGGAAAAGAAAAACAAACAAAAATTATAAATAATTAAATCGCCACGAGGACAAAAGTAACATGTTACTTTTGTACCCATAGGGCTATGTAACTTTTGTACCCGTTCACATTTTTGTCAAAACGTACAACATAACCTTAAATCGGAGCATGCTACACAAAAATGAAATTACGCAATGTGTAATCACTTTAATACAGAATAGATTAACAAAAACATTCAGATTCCTACTTACTTTTAAGACTATCTAAACTTTGAATAAGAAAACATCAAAAAACTTACTTTTGATGTGTAAATTCTCGTAGTGTCCTGTTACACAGCCTAACAGCGCGTGGCGTACGTGGCAACTAAATGCAATTGAGGGGGGCACTCCCGGCTGTCACCTGACAGCAGCAAAGCGGTGTTCGCCTATTGGATAAATCTAGAGAGCATTTGTTACTTTCAACCCGCCGTTACTTTTGTACCCGATCTCTCCTATTCAAGACTTAACATTTAGTACAAAAAGGCAGTCAGATTCAACCTTGACTTATCTGGGGGATCACTTTTCATTCATCACTTAGCTGGAACACATATATTGATGAATTAGGTAGCAGGCTCTCAACAGCAATCTTCATGATTAAGAGGATTAAGCAGATTTCGAGCATCGAGACTGCCAGGTTGGCATATTTTTCGGCGTTCCACTCTCGAATGACATATGGGATAATAATTTGGGGACATGGTACTGCCTTGGAGAAGGTACTCTAAACAGAAGAGAGTTGTCAGAGCGCTGTATGGGATGGGCCAGACTGAAAGCTGCAGACCCGTTTTCAAAAGGAAAGGATAATGACTGTAACATCTTGCTTCATTATCACGTGTCTGAAATATGTCCATCAGAACAAAAAGAAATTCCCTTCAACTCAGATTTTCACAGTTACAACACCAGACATAAACATCACTTTAGTCTTCCATATTCAAGAATAAACAGGGCCAAGCAAGGTCCAAATTCGGTCTGTCTCAAACTCTATAATTATTCAAGAATAATCATACCAAACAATGGAAATTGCTTGAATAATCTTCCTAATAATTTTTCCATTATCAAAATTATCACGTCCTAACTACTACAGCAATATGGCAAAATTCCCTGTTAGTAGTATTTTGTTCTATAACATAACATATAATTATGTTAACTTTTGATGAATTCAACGAAACTGAAATTGATTTTTGTTTACATGGGTATGCAAGTTATTTTTTTCTGATTGCATTTCGGGCGATGTTTTCGAATGGGTCAGCTATAATTCTGTAGTCATTGAAATAATTTTCTTTGCTAGTCTTTTCCTCATTCGTGGGCACAATTTAGATTTTCAGTTCTGGCATACAAAATTTATCGACATCAATTATTTGGTCCAAATCTACAATGGGGCATTTTTTTCTCAAATGAAAATACTTGACTATAGAATATTTTCATCGTTTCCTTTCATCATCTCCGAATTCATCCAAGAGGTCTCGATGTCGGTAGCATCCCGTGACTCTGGCAAAGTCTGTATCACTGCTGCTTCTTCCATTTTCGTTGTAGGAATCACCAGGAACATAATCTTCTCAGGTTTCTTCCATTTCGTATACTTCTTTTCAAAAAATCTTTTATTATTATTAAAAGTATTGAAATTGAGTTAAACATCTGCTACCACTGTATCATATTTGTGGCAACCACATGTAGGTACTCTGTTCATTCTTATTCAGTCACCTGAGGTACCATGGAAATTTGATACGTTTCACTGTGTTACTATTCACTCAGTTAGCCTTGACTTAAATTTCTTGCTTTGGTACCCTTGCTTTCGGACATTCCTTCGGAATACATCCGCACAGATAAATATTTAATTGAAGGAATTGAAATCCAACATTTTATTGTTCTAAGGTTATGAAAATATTTATCGTAACTGTTACACCAATTCTAGGAAAAAAATTTTTTCTTTATCCAATTTGCTTTCGGGCAAATCTGGGAGAGTTGGCCGCAGTTTTTTTAATTACTAATAAAAAATATATATGTACAATATATAAATGAGATATGTTTATAAAAGTGTAAGCATATCAATGAACAAATGAAAACAAGTTTCGAAACTCGAAAATTAATCATCATTTCTATAAAAAAATTAATCAAGACAACAGCTATGCTTCAGACCATCTATCCCCAACTGCCGGGGTCAGATCACCACTGGATTCCGGTATAGATGGCCGCTGTTGTCTTTTGTTACACATTGTGATTTCTGCCACATTTTTGACACATATTTACAAAGTTTGTACAATTTTCATGCAGCCATCGCATGCAAATTATACATTGTATCCAATCTTCCTTTTTCTGGTACAATTATAAGTTTCTCCGCAACCAACGCAGTCAGCATCGCTATCTTCATCTTCATTGTCCAGTTCAACATCCACATCTGATTTTGAACTCGATGACACATTTTTCTTAATAGCATATTTTTTTGTGTTACCTTCTTTGTATGTTTAGTAATAGTAATTTTCGTAGTAGGCTTCTTTCTTTCAAGTGCCATGGCTTTGACTTCAGCAATATTATCTGGTGACGTTACCATTGTTTGGTTCGTTTTCTCAAACTAGGAGTCACAACTGGGATAGGGTTGATTGACTGAAGTACAAGTAGCTTTCCGGGAATTATGTCATTCTTATCTGGACATGATGATACCAGTGGCACTGCTAGCGGAAGTGGAGTAACGCAACATGAAGTAGATGGCAGAGGTTGGCTTTTCACATAGGGCGTTCCAACGTTCTAACCTCAAATGTGTCAAAATGGCCGCTGTAGGAAAAACAAACGTTTGATTGCATTGAACGCTGTGTTGTTTTATCATTTTTGTAATGAAAGTTTTAAGATAAAACGATCGCATATTCCTTTCGAAGTTTGTTCTTTCGGTGAAATGATTGTTAAAGGATAGTGGAAGATTGTTGAATAGATTATTTATAAAGCGAATTATTTGAAGTTTGAAATAGAAGTGCTTAATACTCTAATTTCTAATGTATATAATTTCTGTTGTTATACGTAAAATGAGTGAAACGAATATGAGTGAATATTTCCATAAACTTCAGCAAGAGTATACAACCCCAGATCATTATTTATTGTTATAATTTCTTCAATATTGCTTTTATAAAAATTCTAATTATATTCATCTTGGAATGAGTGCAAAATAAATATTTTTTTATAGTAAATAGTAATTCTTTATCATTGTTCTTTAATATAAGACCTGAATGCTAATTATTTGTGACTATTTTGATGAAGATATATCTCATAAAGAAACTACACAATTTAGTGAAATGTTTTTATTTATAAAGGAACAACTGATGGGCATTCAAAGCACATAAAACATGAACAATTTCATCCAAAATCGGTTGCTCATCTTGTGTGCTCAAAAGAGACATCAATACAACATCATGGAGAATGGAATACTTCTGCCTAACACATCCAATTACACGCTCTACATGTATTCTCACATGCGCCAATCCTCTGGTTTCCTGAAGATCAGTAGGATGTAGGTGCTTCTTCCCTCTAACAAAAGCAGGTGTTCTAACCGCAGCTCCAAATAATCCCACGTATTCATTTATTAAGAATCCTCTGTCTACTAAAATAGTATCACCTGGAATCAAATTATCCAACAATTTGGAATTTTTGGTCAATATTTTGTCAGATACTCTACCACCCCAACCATCACTTATGAAACTTATTGAACCCTGTGGTGTAATGCCAATTAAATATTTCACAGTCTCGTGGTGTTTGTAATTTGACCATGACTGTGCTGCTGAAAGTAAATTGCTAGGTTTTTGTGTTCTTATTTCGAAGCAATCAATAATCAGAGTGGTTTTATCTTGGAAAGACTATTTGAAATATTGTGGTAAGTGTTTCAAGATTGTGGCCCTCTCTGGAAATACAATCAAACCTTTATATCGTAAATACATTGTATGTAGCACGTTTTTGAAATATGTTGAAGTGCAGAATTTACTAATGCCAAATCGATAAGCCAAATCTGTAAAGTCTGAATTTAGACGTAATTTAATTAGCGTCAGCAAAATCTGTTCTGCATGAGATAACGCAGTGGTCGTAGTAATTTTGATATCATCTCTTCACTATCGATATCTGTCTGAACAGCTCTCGAATTCAAATCTTCATCAGGCAATGCTTTCACAAGATGTTGAAGGTTGGTTATTGCTAGCACAATGTACCTATTCAATTAAAAACTATCAATACAAATAGATTAATACATAAACACTGCCCAATTACCTCTGAAAATTTGACAGAAGTAGTCTGAACAAGAGATTAAATAATTAGAATTATTATAGCAATATAATATAATATACAATGGTAACACTTTTATTTCAACCATATTATCTGACCTTAGCACTACTCGATTCGTGCAATGATTCAATGCCTTACCTCATCTTTTAACATATCTCTGGTCTTTCTTCGTTTAAAACGATAAAGCTTTTTTTCAGCATCTTCTGAACATGTACTACCATGTTTTTCATATCCCAAATTCAGTGAGAGAACCCAGTCTGGGTTTAACATGTCCATTAGATCTGCTGGAGCTCCTTAAATAAATTAAGCTTTCAGTGCATATTGAACAGTCAAACAATCAAGTTTTCACCTGAAATAAAATGCTTTGAGCATACTAATGAGTATTTGAGCTTTGTGAGTGTCAGATCACTTCGATGTATAGCATTTATCCAACGATCTCGTCTTAAAACCGACAGTTTGTTCATTTCAATCTTATGCTTAAAGTTCAAAATAGCAGGAATTCGGAAAAATCTAACACTGTCACGGGTTCCTACACTTCCACAGCCAACAATACAACAAAAATTAGGCATTTTGTATAAAAAACAATTAGGTATTTCATTCATTTTTACAAATAACACAACTATTTACTTGTAAACAAAGGCTTTGTTTTTCCTACAGCGGCCATTGAACAGCTGATCGTGACAGTAGGTTGGAAAGCCCTATAGCACAGATTTAATTTCAGAGATTCCTGTTTCCTCACAATTTGTTGATTCCTGCGTTACTATTTCATTGGGGCCTTGCGAATTTTTCAGTGCTGTGTCCGATATGTCGTGAGCATGCTCTAGAAGTGCTGCGGGATTGAAGGGTGAATTTCTCTCGCTTTGAATCCTCAAACTGCATTGGTTGGAGTAGCTGATAGTCCCCAACTTTGGGACAGTAGATGGTCGAACTGAGTTCTTTTGATTTGTCTTCCTGGGTGGGTTCTCATCCAGTTTTTACATGCATTATAGAAACTGATTTTCAAGACTACTCAATCTAGAGGCTGTAAATAATGTGTAGTGTGACTGGGTAAACATATCAACACAATATTATGTTGCAAGCTCTAATAGTTCGACACAAGTACAGTGAAATGCGTGACCATCCAAAACACCTTGCCATTTGATTTTCTAGGTATGGAGATCTCTTGAAGCCTTCTAAGAAACAGTGTTGCGTTTACATAGGCTGATTTTTCAGACATGTACACTATCGCGCCAGTGGGATGCCGTCTTCGAATTTCTCTTTCTTATTTCTTCCTTTGAATATGGAAACTGGTTACATAAAAGTTCCTTTCAGAGACAACCGAGACGGTCAACTCCGAACTAAATTCGTGTCCGATTTAATTTTCTATCTCTCTCCGAAAAATGGGTCTGTTGTCAGATGGGGCTGACATCAGTGCCGGTGAAAGAATGGCGGGAAATTTGAATCGATAGCAGAGGATCACTGAATTTTAAAAATGAATTTTGCAAAAATAATGAAAAACTTTGATCCTCGATATGCAATGTATGATTTAGGCAAACATTTGCAATATCAAAGATGAAAATTTTTTCATTATGTTCGCAAAATACATTTTTAAAATTACATATCGATATTTTCATCGTGAAAATTAAAAATATTTATAACACACTATTGATTACAGCTCTTTTTATTGAACAATATGAACATTTTATCACTTATTCTATGCTCTCGAATTGATGGCAACTATTGTACAGAAAATAAACATAAAATGATGCAAAAAATAACAAGGGTGCTTGAGATAAGAAATAATGAAGAATGTGGATGTTGGGGAAAAACTAGCAATACAAATTTGAGATATGGCTGGAGTAATTTATGATTCATGATCAACTTTCAACTAGAAGTGGACTTTACATGGAACTTAACAAAGGTTGAATTAACAGAACAGACTGCTGAAATAAAAAATAAATCAAAAATTACTCATGGCGCATTTTTTCCAATTTTTTTTTTCAAATGCTTTTTTTTTAGCTTCGGCTTTAATTTCTTCTGATTTATTTTTTTTTCTATTCCATGTTATTTCTGAATATAGTCAAGAGGGGAATACATGATATTTTATATACTGCTTCAAATTGTTGTAAGATTGGTGTCTTATCCTTCAGACGAGTGAAATTTTTTTTATTGTTGTCAACCATGTTATAAAAAGCTGCTGTACAATTATGTTGCTTTAATATTCTATTCAGTTGGTATGATAATGTTTGGTACATAGGAAGATTAAAGATTCTGCATCTACTCCCTACGCTATTCTGTGCTGCGGTTTCTTCTCAACGTCCTGTTAATTGACGTCTCTCCAAGTATCCATTATGTGAGGAAATCCGTCTCATATTTTGGTCCTGTGTACCAGAAACCTGTTCTCCTCTTTCTCCATTATTTTATTCTTTGATGAGTGTTCTTAGTATGAGATATAGTTCTTATTGTTCAGTATTTCTGTTGCCTTTTTCAAATTTTTAGCCATGAATACTTCGTCACTTAGTAAAGCCGCTCTTTGAAGTATGTTGGTTCCAACTTTTTTTTTTTTTACCAAAACTATGAGCAGGTACATAGTTGATGCATCTACCTAAATGTCTGGTTTCATATACTAGTTAGTTTTCAACTTGTGGTTGTCTGATAGTGGTAAGGCTCAAAAACAGTATAATATTAATAATATTAATTTATTGAATCGTAACCATACAGGTGTTGATCCAGTCAAAAGATCTACAAAAAATAAAAAAATCCTCAAAATCCCCAATTATAATCCCCGAAATCATCCTCCTGGAGGAATTCACTTAAGCTATAATAACATTTAACCACAAGAAAATTTTTGAGTTGATATTTTAGTAATCTACTAGGTATTGATTTATAGTTCATTGGAAACTTATTCCACACAGTTAGTAAGCTGTAAGTTACATTTTTTTGTAAATAGCTGTAGTTTGGTTTATCTTCCTGCAGATAATTTCTCCCTCGTGTATTATAGTGATGTTGAAGTTCCAGATCTTTGAACTCTTGATAGTTATTTACGATAAACATTACTGACTCGTAGATATACAGACTGTACAATGTCATGATTTTGCAATTCCGGAAAACATCTTTGCATGTTTCATGTTGTCTGTGCTGTACGGCTCCATCTCCATGTAAATTTGATCTTGTGATCCAATGAATTGAAAGTATTAAGGACAAACTCGAGCTGATCCTCACCTTAGAAAAGACAAAATCCAATAAAGTATGCATCATCAAATTTGCGAATGTGATACATGTTTTGTGATCCCATAGATGTACCATATATTTGCTTGGAAACACAAAATAGCCACTATCATAACATAGTTCTGCTATAATACAGTTGGTTATTGGATAGGTAGTCAGAAAAAGAGAGACTTAAATCCTCTATATTATTTTATTCAAGCTTTCGGGTTCTCTCGAGCCCTTAGGGAAAACAGAGAAGAAATAATTCTCGAAATATTAACATTCTTCTTATAAATTCATGTTGCTTATGAGAAATTCAGGGCTATTCACTAACTCAAGTTGCTATGAATAGCCACCGAAAATCGTGGTCATCTTCAAGGTCAGTTGCTAATCGCGAAATCGGTATTCACTATTCAAGAAAGTGGTTATGAAAGTTACTATGCATAACGACTAGTGACTATCCCTAGTAGTTTACTGGCAACTGCTTTATAGGTGTAGCTATCGATAACCACTCTTGTCGGCTACTGTTTGTTTATTGTTTTTTTCATTCATGTGAACAATTAGAAGTTTTAATCGAATAAGAATGACATTTTTAGTGCAAATGAACTTTTAATGAATTTGGAATTACAAAGGTATTAATATAGATTATTGTAGGGTAAATGCGCCACTGCTGCCAAGGCTTAACGCTGTCTTCATATTATTAAACTCTTTGTGAGTTGCATTCACAGTTCTCCAACTTTTACTGATTCAGCTGGCGATAGTTTTACTTTCGTCATCACTTTATGTTCGCTCAGAAATTCATCATAAATTGATATCTTCATTGCTTGCCTTTTTAACTTGTTCTGTCTAAAATAAGAGATGTTAAATTAAAAATACCGAAAATTGTCTTTTATATAACCTCATCCTTTTTCCATAGTTACAGTACAGATTCCTCGAAAATAATTGAAATCTTTTCCCAACTTTCTTTAACGGTCATTTTTCGTGATTTTGAAGGTTATGTATGTGCTTATTCCACAGACAAATCCATATCATTTGTCTATGGTTGAATCGAGAAAACGGACATTTGAACTATTTTGCGGTGTTGCCATGACTCCTTCACAAAAAGTTGTTATGATAACAACAGTTGTTAATGGTTAGTTAGAGAATACCAAAAAGGGTAGCAGTGGCTATCGAAAGTTGTTATACGAGTTGCTTTGGATAGCCACGCTGAAAGCAACTTGAGTTAGTGAATAGCCCTGATTGTTGATGATAGAACTCGTATAGAGTTATTATTTGGGCCGGAATTATTTCAAATAGTCAGAACTCACGAAAATACTTGCATCAAATTGACAAAAGAATGCAATCACCTGACATTCATCTGGCCAGATATCGAAATATAATACCGAAAGGTCTCAGAGTAAATCATCCAGTAAAAAGATCAGATAGGATCTCTCAACAGAATTAGTCAAGCATCGATAAGAGAAATACTCAATTATTATCCATTCAACAAAGCAAGGTTACTTAAAGTCTGTGATAATCTAAGATGTGATATAGAATCAAAAACGAATCAAAGCTGAACATAGGTATGAAAGAATTTATGAACAACAAATACAATTTCGAGAAAGGAAACTTCAGAAACTCATAAGGGATTCGGGAAAATATCTTAAATAAGTAAAGATCTAAGTGAAGACCAAATAACTCTTCTCAACAAAGGTCCCAAATTCTCCATAGCAAGTAAAGTGATACCAAAAATGGAAACCGTGCTAGCCGAAAAAATAGTACTAAAAATTCAAAATCCTGAGAAAGCTGAGGAAAGTCGATGGAGAATCAGAACTTTAATAGACAAAAGCAACAAAAAGTCTGTTTCTAATATAAACAAAACAGAACAAGAGACTCTGAAAAATCTTTAATCATAAAATTCCATTAAGATACTTCCTGCAGACAAAGGAAATGCTACTATCATAATTGATATTGACAATTATGAACAAAAATCAATGAAATATTAGACGCAGAAAAATATAAAAATTTAGGCGCTCTTGTAAACCACTTACGAGTAATTAATCAATTGTTTGAAAGTAACATATTCCTAAGTATTAATTTGTCGAAAACATGTCAAACTAGTATTTTCGTGATATTTGTCGAGACCCCCCCTCTGTTAATGCAAGATTAGATGATTGAATATTGTTGATAAAAAATATATAGACATTAACACCTATTTGAATAAAAATACAAAAGTTGAAATCTCTAAGATTAAGTCAAATAATAATCAATGTTGATAAAAACTTCTTGAGTTCAAACTCCGTACGGAATTGAACCTGTACTCTCCTATTTGGAAAATAATTCTGACGTTTCTCACCGTTACTCAACCGAACGTAGATACTTTCATGGAGATATAGAGATCCTTCAATGTCGCCGACAATTATTTAAATTTTGAAAAATCATATCTCCAGAACTATTAGCTTGTCGAAGTCGAGAGTGGTTTTTTGTATACGTCTGATAAAACTGCACCATAAAAAAATTTTTATTTGAACAGTGTCATTTGAAAAAATTTTTTTGTTACTCCGAACCTATTCGGCCGATTTGACCGAATAACGAACTTAGCCGAGATATTTATACCTCAAACCTATTCTGAAAGTTTCAACTCTCTAACTTCATCCGTTCGAGAGTTATTGTGTTCACGGAACGGACGGACGGACGGACAGAATCGATTTTGACCACGGATTATTCATCAGTAGGTCCAAACAAAACGATTGATACCACTTTTGCCCAAAAATTCGAAAGTCACAGACATTTGGGCAAATTGATAAGCACTCTGTTCAGGTGAACAAGAGCGCCAAAAAACTGATGAAAGATCCTACCTCCACAGTTGAAACAAAGACTCATAAAAACTTTCATAAATATAGAAACTAATTTCCTGATCCATAAATCAGATCGAGGCTAACACCACACTACAGCAAACCTCCACATCTATATGGTTTGCCTAAAATACATAAAATGAATATTCGACCCTTTGCAAGTTCCAGGAATCCACCGTGTCAACAATTGGCTAAATTTCTTCTGGCACACTGTAAAAAATAGTTCCTCATCTGAAACCAAATTAATTTGTCTTAAGTACTCCGTACGTTTGAATACAGCCAAATGCATAAAGTACTTGACCCTACCGCCCTCTACGGTTGAGAATGGCGTTTACCCTAAATAAAAGTTTCTTGAGTTGAGAAACTGATTAGTTTCAACCAAGCTCAGAGTTTTTGACTCAGGTGGTAAAAAAATTTGATCCAACGGTAATATTAGTTAGTATGTAACTATTGATACTTTTCGTAGAATAAAAATTTTGGTTTCATGTAAATAAATATTACATTTCACTGAAACTCGATTTGTAGTTGATTTAAAGGATCTTAGTTGAATGGGTCGAGAATTCAGTCGATAAAAATGATAATATCTCTTATGTCAAGTGAAAGTTTCTTGGATTAAGAAACTCATTGATTTGAGCTAAATTGAAGGGTTTTTGACACTAGCAAAGGAATAATTTGATAAAACAAAAAAAAACATTTGTATGTAATCATTATTTTTCTTCACAGAACAATAATTTCTCTTTTATATTAATAAATATTGTGATTTACTTAAGAGTAATTTTTCTTTCGATTGAGGAAGGAATCAGTTTATTGAAATATAATTATCTTTTGTAGAAAACTTAATTGAAGAATTTTTATTTGATTGAGGGAAGCTTCGGTTATTTCCATGAATATCTAGTCGTGATTAATTAGGAGTGTTATATATGATATATAAATAAAATAAACATCATTATTTGTTCATTGATTTTTTTTTATTAATCATTTCACATAGACAGTTTTACAATTGCGAAATTTATAAAATTACCTTAGACCTAGCATGTTTATAAAAAAGAACACAATTTGACAGTTTTACATTCTAACAAATTATATACCGATGTCCATTTGCGATCGTATACTCATCTTTAGGAATTGGATCAATGAAATCTCTGTACTTAAAAACACTCCACATTTCTGTTGCAAGTATCTTATTAGCATGATAATGTTGCTCGTAACTTACATCTAATAATACATTGACAAATATTATAGCATCTTTATTAACTAAAATATACTTAATTTGACTAAATTTATTTGTTTCATTACTTTTTAAAATCATATTTTTCGTATATTTAATACTGTTGATCATGACCCAGGAAGTATTGACGAAAGTACCGCTCAAATTAAAATCAATATTTCTATTCTTCAAAAAATGATGTAACAAATATTTTTTCTATTTTTAATGACTTCAGCATGATGATGAAGATCACGATGCTTTGCTTCAAATCGCATGCATGATAATGGTGATAAAGGACCTAGTAAACGAAGAATCCGAGCATAATGCGTCATAAAGTGAAACTTAGGGTTTAGTGAGGAGTTTTTATACAATTTTAAATAAAATTTATGGTGATCGGTAATAAGTTGATTTAATATTCCAATGGTAGCACTATCCACAGAGCTACTGAATAAAATGGTTGAAATTTGCTTTAATTTTAGAATTAACTGCCATGGTTTACTTTGGTAAGAAACAAGATGACCAATCATGAAACTTAGTAAATTTAACAGAGTTAACATTTCAGAGGCACTGCAAATGTAAAGACCATTTTTAAATTATTTTCTGTGAATAATGGAAGATTTTTATTTGTAACATTTCGCCCGTAATTAAAATTTTTTAGCCGGTTATTTACGTATGATAATGATAATGAATTTCGCTCATTAACTAAACTATTAATAATTATAGGGATTTCATATTCCAGTACACCTTCCAAAAAATCATGCATTATATCAGCGTAAAGATTTTTTGTTAAGTGGAAATTCGGTAATTCGTGAAATAAGCATGATCGTTTAATCCCACACGTTAAATTCTTTAGATCATCATCATAATTTTCTATCGTTCGAAGCGCTTCAGTATTTTCTACAGTTTGTTTTTGCATTATGTTCTTTGGTTCTCGACAAAATCTGCAATAATGGATGGAGTTAAAGCTTTCATTCAAACCAAGTAAATAGTGGATACCTAAATTATCACCACAGACTATCGCTAATGTAAAATAAACTTTACTAGTCTCATTATTTGTCAGGATTTCAATTCCCTCATCTTCTAGATATTTTAGCTCATGAATTATTAGGTGTACAAATAAGTTTTCGCGGTTTGTCAAAAGATGGCCCCACTAGAAGGTTATGGAGAAATTGTCAGATGTAAAACGTAATATCCCAAGTTTAGTCATCTGGCAACACCATAACCTTAAAGTACTAGTGATTCCGTATCAGCATCACGTAATTTTTTTCGTGCAAAAATGTCAAGTTTCATTCCGAATAAGCATCATTTGCGGGAACTTTTGATTTACTTCTTTAATGTGAAAAAATCTGCAGCTGAGGCGCATCGATTGCTTCTAGAAGCATATGGTGAAGCTGCTTTAAGTGAGAGAAGTTGTCAGGAATGGTTTCAAAAGTTTAAGAACGGTGAGTTTGACGTTAAAGACAAAGAACGCAGTGGAAGGCCGAAAGTGTACGAAGACATGGAATTAGAAGCACTATTGGAGGAAGATTCGTCCCAAACGCATAAAGAACTTGCACGTACTCTACAAGTGACTCAACAAGCAATTTTACATCGTTTAAAATCGTTAGGAATGATTCAAAAACAAGGAAATTGGGTTCCATATGAACTAAAGCCGAGAGACGTTGAACGCCGATTATGCATGAGTGAAATGCTGCTTGCCAGGAATAAAAAAAGAGTTTTTTGCATCGTATAGTCACTGGTGACGAAAAATGGCGAACCATCAACATCGACAGCTAAGCCGAATATTCGTGGAAAAAAACTCATGCTGTGTATTTGGTGGGATCAGCTTGGTGTCGTGTATTATGAATTGCTGAAACCAAGCGAAACCATTACTGGAGCTCTCTACCGAACACAATTGATGAGATTGAGTCGGGCACTTAAGGAAAAACGCGCCCATTACTACTCCAGACACGACAAAATTATTCTTTTACACGATAATGCTCGTCCACATGTTGCGGCGCCGGTAAAAACACACTTGGAAACACTCAACTGGGAAGTTTTACCCCACCCGCCGTATTCACCAGACTTAGCCCCTTCTGATTATCATCTGTTCCGGTCGATGGCACATGGTCTGTCTGAGCAGCGCTTCACATCATATGAAGACACCAAAAATTGGGTAGATTTGTGGATAGCGTCAAAAGATGAAGAGTTTTTTCGACGGGGTATCCGAATGTTGCCAGAAAGATGGGGAAAAGTAGTGGCAAATGATGGAAAATACTTTGAATAAAACGTAATGTACTTTTCCTTTACAATAAATTCCTAATTTTTTATAAAAAACCGCGGAAACTTATTTGTACACCTAATAAATTGCGAAATATTTCCTTTATATTTGAATTACCAAAAAAATCTTCACGATGCATTGTTCGGTGTATCAGAGTTAAAAAAATATTTTCAAGCTTTGATGAGTATTCGGGAGGTAATGAAGTTATTTTATAATAGACTACTCCAACTTTGTCTACTGAACTGTGAGAGCCTAAAGGGTTATTTATTTCTAAATCGTCGAAATATATAGTAAGAGGAATGACTTTTTTATTAATAAATTTTAATTTCAAGTCCCGCCAAAGACTACCTTTCAAAAAACAATCTAATCTATCTAACCCTTGCGTTTCTTTTTCGAACATATAATCATTTATAAATTTATGGACATTCGGTAATTCTAAAAATTTCTTTAACACCTGATTCATTGAAATAAATTCTCCAGTTACATTACTTGAAATATGGCAATTTTTTTCTCCTGAAATTTTTTGTTTTATAACCGTATCTATCGTGAAACGTTGCGGTTTTATGAAACATCCGGTACCTGAAAAGTATTCCTTTCTTAAATATTCGGTTTTAAGATCTTTGAAGGGATTTAATATTGTATCGAGAATTTCATCTAATTATACATCATGAACGTTTTTATTACGCAAAACTTCTTTGAGTAAATCAACACCACACGATCCAAATAGTTCAGATGTGTTTTCAACAATGTTCCGGATTGAAGACATCGAGATATTAGGATTGGCATGTAATTTGGCGATGAAGCTAATAGCAGCACTATGGACCGATTTTTGAATATCACCAAGTGTGATCTTTTTCGGTATATCCATAGGAATGTCATCTAATGGGGGTGGTAAAACTTGAGAAGATGAAGCGATTTCGATTGAATTATTATTTTCAAAAGCTGTAGAATCATTAGAATGATTAAATACATCATTATCATTATTCCGTATTTGACTGTGATGTTTCAAACGAATATGCTTTTTCAATGAATAATAATTCGAATGTAGTCTTAAACAAAATGGTTCTTTACATTTAACTGACCGATTGAAATAAAAACTATGTTTTAATTTACAATGGACAAATAGTTGATCCATTATTCTAAAATGATCGTCGCAGTATGAACATGTAAAATTCATTATATTTTTAACTTAATCAAAACTACAATTAATAATAGGTCTATTTATTCTGTGCTATTGATAAGTTCGAGAAGTTTACTTACATGAGTAATTTTCTCATCTGTATCTGTTGTGAACTTAAAAATGCTTTCTTGTAAAAAAATGTAAATTTGCTTACTTTGCAAGGGGAACTGGATATTCCATACATAAAATATTTTGAAGCAGGCAGCTTATGCTGTTAATGGTGAATCGAAACAGTAAACAGGTTTATCAATTATCAACATAAAACTATTGACTTCTTTTAATGAAGCTCCAATTCCTACAATATATGGTTGAACGGTCGTGTGCCTTTTTCGCATCTGTTTCACAATATCTTCGTGGACCTTCTCGATGTCTCCTGCGTCCTGAAAAAGTTTGATTTTAATAATCTTTGTGTACGTAATTATTAGCTTGGATCAAATATATTATAACGATGGTATTGTATGTTTGGTATATACTTCCACTTGCACTTACTTTAACATGCACTGCAAATCCTCGCTGGCTTTCTACAATGCTAGGTTTCCAATATTCCTTGTTGATGATGGATACTCCTGCACTTGTAGGAATAGCAAACGTAAGCATTTCCGCGAAGTTTCGAGCATCTAAGAACAAATTTATAAATAAATGCCTATGAACAGGTAACCATATAACACTTAGTATTATATACTTACATAATCTTGATTTTTCATCTGCAATTATGTTCAATAATAACTCTTGAACATCATCTGAATGACTTTTTTTAAGTAACGTCACGTCTATTACTTTTTAATGAACGGCTTCCAATTTTCATAAATTTTGCTGCAGATGACTCGTATAGCTCGTTAAAATCAATATCCACTAATCGAAATCCATTGTCAGGATCTGTTTTTAGCAAGTTTTTAACAATTTTTCATAGCGAGCTTTGGCAGTTTTTCTCCAATGGTCGTCGATTAATGTTAAGTCTCGATTGTGATCTAACCAAGCCAAGCTTTCAATCTGCAGCTGGAATAATAAAAATTAATTATTGTAATAAACTATCTAAAGACAATCGTGCGTTCGATGTGCGTTAATTCATAAAGAGATTAAAATTACCTAATGGTTCTGCTTCATCTTTCTCTCTATTTTCTGGTTGCAAATAATGATTTATGATTTTTAATTTTGTCATACAATCGTCCACCGGGTTTCTTCGATTTATTGTTTTTGGAGAGACGCTTCGGCACCCCAGGTCGAAAATAAGTGGTCGCGTCTTCAGATGGGAACCATTTTTTATTTGGTTAGTTAAATCAATGTAATCCTGTGTGGTGAACTTGCTGAAAAATCAAAAAGAGGTGTAAAAAATATAACTGTTTAAAAACATAGAACGAATAATAAATACCTATATTTATCAACGACTAAATCATCAGCGATACAATCGCAAAGAAGAAATGATGATTTATTTGATAAGCGATTATTTTGCTTGTAATCCGACAATAACGGATCGGCAAAATTGCTTCGTCGTTCAAGCAAATCGTTCAAATATTTCCCTTTGATATTTTTAACTCTTTTTCTATATTCACTCTCTCCTGTAAAATTCTTTCTTTTATTTGAAGTATTAGGCCGTGTTCCGATGAATGACACGACTGATTCTTGGTCTGAATCCTACAATAATCAATATTGTTAATCGTTGTCATTACATACAGAGACAAGTAAAATGGTAATAATAATGATGTAAGTCGAATAACTCACAGAGTCGCTCTCAGCTCGGCTTGTCTGGCTACTTGATGTGCCAGAAGATGGATGTAATGTTGAAGAAGCCTGTTATCAGGATTTGAATAACACATAATATTATACCAAAAACAATCAATAAGAATTGTGTCAAAATGAATTGCTAAAAGACTTACAGGAGTTGTTTGAGCTGAATGGCAGGTTCCATGATGCTGAATGTTCTCTTCCTCTGTTCAGTGAATTTAACTCTTTTGCCAATAACAGGAATTAATTCCTTTATTATATCACCAGATAATGATTCGAGGCAATCGTAAGTAATTTCCTGCTCTACATAGAAAA